>CANSNZ010001190.1:0-243337 GCA_947646795.1 Beta lomatogona | reverse complement strand
TAGAAAATTTAGTTAATGTTCATGAATTCAGAAGCAATTTTGGAAGCTTATTCACCTTTTGGACTTTGAAGACAATGTGACTGGAAATGCTGGAGGTCAAGTAGATTCAGAGATGCTCGCGCCATTTGCCAGAGGTTATGAAAAATGAAAAGAAGCGCTGCTTCCACTTCTTACAACAATTCTTTGCCATGCAGGTAATGCTTCTTGTATTAAGCCTAAAGCATAATTTTGATACTTATACCTTGATTGTTGATTCTCGACATGACATGGTCTTTTGGAGTGAGAATTATTGTTTGATAAACAATATAAACAAAGAAATCAAAGAATGCTGTTTGATGGATTCATAGAACTCGTAAACATGATCAGCGTTTCATGTCATCATACACTGGTTATACATAGGTGGCATGTAAATGGCTTCAAACATAACTACACCGTGAGTATAGTAGGGAAGGTGTATCTTGGTTTATTTCACCAAAGGATGCTGTTATTTACAGTGACCCTTCTAGGCGTGGTTACTTCTGAAGTGGTAAGAGAGAAGGACATTGTACTACTTTGTCATGTGTACATATAAATAAGAGTACTTCTACTACTTCAGCTTGTCATACAGTAGATTTCAATGTTGGTTTGCTACCTAATAAACTACAGTAGGGGAGAAAGAGTGCTAAACATGTTGTTCATGATTTACACTTTGTTACACAAAAGTGTAGGACATTTATCTTTGTCCAAGATGCAACATATCCCTGGTCGTGATTGTAAAACTTGCATGAATACAATTGATCTATTTGTTTGCACTCAAAACAACATAAACTTCCCTTTCCTATTAGTCAAAGTAGAGCTGAAAAGTGCTTTGACATCATACACATTGGATCTATGGGGTCCCTACAGAACTCATGCATTAAATGGTGCTGGATACTCCTTAACAATTGTGGATGATCATAGTTGTGCTACATGGACTTTCTGTTACAGAATAAGCTTCAAGTAGCTGTAACCGTTGCCAATTTCTTGCAAATTGGTTGAAACACGTTGTACTACATTTAGTTTAAACAGGAAGATCAGACAAGAATGGCACAAATATAGTGAAAGAACAATGCATAAAATTGTTCCTTACTTGAGGAATTTAACACAAAGAAGTATACCTTATGTCCCTCATTAAATTGGTAGAGTTGAGAGAAAGCATAGGCATCTTCTTGAAATGTCTAGAGTCCCCGGATTTCAGGCTAATCTACCAAAGAAATTATGGGGAGAATGTGTATTAACCGCTACTTTTCTGATAAATAGATTACCTGTTAAGAAACGTCTTGGAAGACACCTTATGAGATTCTATTTGGGAATATTCCTGATTATACTGGCTTGAGAAAATTTGGTTGTTTATGTTATGCTTATAACATGAATATCAACAGAGATAAGTTTGATACAAGGGCAAAGAAGTGCAATTTTATTCGATATCCACCCGGGCAAAAGGGCTTACAAGTTATATGATCTGACAACACATGTTACTTTTGTGTCTAGAGATGTGATTTTCTTGAAAAATATTTCCCCTTATCATACACCAAAGCTTCTTATTGAACATACTTACACTCCTAATCTTGTTTCTTTTCATACAAAACAAGATAATTCTTTGTCTATTCATGACAATCCTGTAATAGATCATTATGTTTCTTCTTCTTTTCCTTCTTATCATGCACAAAATTCACATAATTCACCTTCTCTAATTCTTCTTTCCTTCTCCTACACAAAAATACTACACACAATTCTGATTCTCATCCGTTAGTGTTGAATTACCCGATTCAACTACTTCCTCTTCCGATTCTTCTATACATGTCATTAATTCTACTATCGATGAACTCGCTTTACCGTCATGAGACATAGTAATAGACAAATTATTCCTTCCACTAAACTCACTGATTTTGTTAATACCTATGTTCCACATAAAAATAATCCACCTCTTTCTTCTTCTCCCGAGTCAGCGCCTTTGTCATGAACTCTTGTCAAATCATTGAAACTAAGTACTATAACCAAGCCCAAATGATCCCAACTGGATAGATACTATGAATAAATAACTTGCAGCCCCTTGAATCTAATGAGACATGGGAGTCGACTTATCTACCTAAAGGAAAGAAGGCAATAGGCTTAATATGGGTCTATAAAACTAAGCCGAAACCTAATGGCGTATTGAAAGGCACAAGGCAAGGTTGGTTGCTATTGGATATCATCCGATCGAAGGACAGCATTTCACTCAAACTTTCTCACCAGTTGCCAAATTGGCCACATTAAGGGTTGTGATTGCTCGACAACAAGGAGACAATGGCCATTATGTGTCGCCTGATGTGAATAATGCATTTTTGCATGGATTTTTAGATGAAGAAGTGTATATGGTTCCTCCCGCTGGGTATTCAAAGGCTATAGATGGTCAAGTTTACAGGTTAAAGAAGGCAATCTATGGATTGAAGCAGGCAAGTACACAGGGAACAAAGAACTTACCAAATTCTTAGTTTCAATTGGTTTCACTCTTGCTTTAAGCGGGATTATTCCCTGTTTACTAGACATCATAATGATGAGTTTTTGGTTATCTTGGTGTATGTGGGATGACATGTTGTCCACAGGTACATCATTAAGTCAGATCCAAGATGTAAAAAAAGGCCCTTAATGTTGCTTTCATAATCAAGGATCTAGGTGAGTTGAATTACTTCTTAGGTGTTGAAATTGCTAAGACAATTCCACGGTACTTTTATGTCTCAAAGAAAGTACATAAAAGACATTCCGGTTGACACCGGTATGGAAGATTGTTCCCCGAGCAGCTCCTTTATCTACCGGTCTTAAGTTGTCACCGAAAGAAGGTGAGGTTCTACAAGAACCAGATGTTTACGGAAGGTTAATAGGAAGATTATTGTATCTTGGTATCACAAGACCCGACTGTCTTATGCAGCCCAAAGACCTAAGTCAGTTCATGCATGCTCCTAGAGCACCACATTCGAAAGCTGCCCTTCATATTGTCAAATATTTGAAAGGCACTATGGATCATAGATTGCACTATGATTAAGATATTGATTTAAAGATTCATGCCTATAGTGATTCCGACCGAGCAGCTTGTCAATTTAGTAGTAGATCACTTAGTGCATATGTTGGGTTCATTGGTTCAAATTTGGTTTCTTGGAAAACCAAGAAACAAATCCACAATTTGTAAATCTTCCACGAGGTAGAATACATGAGCATGCCCGATACGCCTAGGGCAAAATTTGGTCTCTTGGATACATGGTCTCCGCTTGAAGATTTACAAGCTCATATTCAGCTTCCTATTACTCGCTACCGTGATAATAGTTCCGCATAACACTTAGCTCACAATCCCATGTTTCATGAGAAGACAAAACACTTGAAAAGCGATATGCATTATGTAAGAGAGCAAGTCACAACCGGGTTTCTTAACTACAACACATGTTTCCGCCTGATCGCTTAGCCGATGTTCTGACAAAGGCTCTTCCTTTTACTCAAAGATCACTTTATTTGTTCCAAGCTTGGTCTTGCTCCCTCAAGCAATTCCAGCTTGAAGGGAGTGTATAAGTTATATGATGTAATTATAGTTTTATTACAGCTGTAAAAGTTTGTTAGAAAGCAAAACTTAGTTAGTTAGGCTAGCTAGAAGTTAGTTACATCAACTGTATAAATATTAGATAGTTAGCTTTAGACTTCCTTATTTCATTTTTCTAATTGAATGAGAAAACATCAAACATTCTTTCATTCTCTATTTCTTCTATAGTAGATTTATAATATCAAATTTTTATAATTTTTTACTTAGAAAAAAAATAAGAGATTTTAAGGTTTAAAAACGCCATAGAAGACCGTGCCCAAACAATGTAGCAATTATAAAAATAAAGGGAGTATCTTATAAGCCAAGGCGGAACCAAACAAACTTAGACTCCTCCGTTTCAAAATATAATGCACGCACAATATTCAAAGTCGAACTTTTTTTTTTTTTTTTTTTTTTTTTTTTTTTTTTTTTAGGAAATTAGCCAAACTTGCCTAACCCCCTACAAGGCTACTAGCCTCAGAAAACACCAACAATTAATTGGTGGGCATGCACAAGCATATAACACCCCAAGCATAATGCTGGGGTAAAGATCGAACCCCGACCTCAGGCCAATGTGGCTTTTTCTATCCACTTGAGCCTAACTCCTATCCTTTTTCAAAGTCGAACTTTGATCATTCATTACTTCTCAGCTAATGGTGATAAGAATTATAAGAAAATAATATTATTATAGATTTTTCAAGAAGAATCTAATGACATGATATATTCTTATAATTTTATTTATCATATTGTAAGAGATATATGTAGTCATATTCTATCCCTCCATTTCCCTCCATTCTCTTCCCTCCATTTCCTTCAATCCGAACAAGCTATAAGTTATCGAGATGAGGGGAGTGGGGGAGTGTTTGATTTTATTTATATCACAATACACAGAGAGATTGCTTTGCATTCACAAATGACATAATACACAAACTACCACAATTCTAAAATGGTGAAGTATGAACAACAAAGTTTTTGAAACATGAATTAGAACTTACCATGAGCAGCAGCAAACACAAAGGACCATTGAACAAATGTAGGGATGATGAAAGCCCATATGAAGAATATCAATGCAAAAACACCCGTCTTCATCTGGTTTCAGAAGAGGAAAACAAAAGTGAGACTCAATTAGCTTCAATTTAGCTTGAGAAAGGCAACTTCTCCAAAGTCAAAGCTTTCTGAACGAGCAATATGGACAAGTATAACTTCTATAAATATACAATGATGTAGTTGGCCATGTATGAGAGTAAATTTTTTTTTTTGACAGGATGTATGAGAGTGTTATTAAGTTTATTCAATTCCTAAAATAAATTAAGGCTCTATCACATGGACCCAATGAATACTTCATCTTTGTTAATATAATGCTTCGTCAGCACTAAATTATAAATATCACTTCGGTGGCAATACATATTTTTTAATGGTAAGGAGAAGGACTTTGTCTAAACCTCAACCCATATTGTGTCTTGGTCTAACATTTGCGAGTTTAGCACTTGAGAGTAGGAGATACAGGTAAGGGAATCCCTACCCTCAAGTAGGCACTTAAGAGGATTTCACCTTGTGACCTTAAAGTTATATAGTGAATTTGAATCCCCAAACAACTACACCAAGCAGTCTGGTACTTCGTATCAATACATGAAACATGATGGATTAAACTAATAAGTACTACTATACTAATTAAGACTTTGGTTACCTCTTATATGGTCTCTTTTTTTTTTTTGGAAAGAAAAAGGAGAGTTCATTGCATAAATTTATCACAAGCGTCACTAGCTACAACATCAGCAACAAACTCAGGGGCGGCCCTCCCCAACCGAGACGCTTTCACCCACCTTTAGCGGAGAGGACTATGCTAGCAAGTGAGGTGGCCATGGGACGAGCTGGTCGGGCCCGACCCAGTCCGAGCCCGTTGTCCGCTACATGGATTGTGCGCTAGCCACGTTCAAGAAATATTATTTCAGTGCCCGACCAGACACGAGCCCGCCTATATGGCCCATGGGCCATTCACCCTTTCTCTTTATTGTTTAGTCTAAAACCGCCAAAATTCCAAAAAGAATAACATAAAACACGAACTTGGCCCTGGACAAAATTTGGAAATTTCAATCCTGCCCGTCATTGCCCTAAGCCCGCAGTGCCGAGCCCCATGAATATGCTCGACCTGGACCGGTGCCCGGGTCTTCTAGCAAGTGAGCTACAACATTACCCTCCCTTTTTTCTATTGGTGGTACTTCTAGTAGTTAATAATAGTAGTATATGCACGCGATGCATGTATCAACCACTTTATGTAGCTATATGTACGAATGAACATTTTTTTTTAATCTAAAATTATGTTGGTAGTGATGTAAATTATTAAGGTTCTCTTATACATGTTATTATCTTTTTGAATTGAAGGTGATCGATTTTTAACTGTTTAATACCGTCACTGAATAATTTGGTCGATGATTTAATAATTCCTTGTCAACGACTTTAGTATAGTTCTTTAACGATTGTAAATGTTGATAAACCATATTGTTTGAACTTTGTATATACCAAGTATTATGTTGTTAAGATATATCGCTAACTTTTTTTTTATTGAAGATTGTAATTAATTTCGTGAATTGATTGTGTCAATCTATTTTGTCAAGTTATTAATGGTGATTGCATATTCCATTTTTGACTTATTCCATATGCAAGTTGCATTGATTCTCATTTTTTAATTTTTTTATTTAAAAAACGATGTTTAATTTATTAGAGGGCATTCTAGTCATTTTTAAAGAGAAAGCACCACACCTCCTCCTTTGGCTTATAATAGAGATAATCATTTTTGCTAATATTATGCTTTGTCAGCCCTAACTAAACTATAAGAAAATATATAGTACTATACTGATATATGAAGTACTAATCCAATACTAGACCTCTATAGTGGTCTATTTTATTTTATTTTGTTGTAGTTACTACTGAAGAGTTCAATTAGTATCTCACAAATTTTTACATCTGTTTTATAAATTCTAATCTCTTTTACTTTATTCCTTACTATATTTAGAAGCCCGTGCAATGCATGATTTTTTTTTATGTGGTAGAATTATATTTATGTCATAGCTACGTGATAATAGATAAGATAAATTTTTTATTTATTGAGAGACATATTTTATAGTAATCTAATTATATTATTAATTAATGATTATTATTTTAATGCAAATCTCAAGCTCTATTCAATTATAATGAGATTGTGTAATTGTATGTAGTATGTAGCAAAAGTTATAATGCTGAATTGTATTGAAAATCAAACTCTAATTTCTCTTAATAATTATAAAACTCCTATATTCTTACAATAATTCATGGAGTAATTCTTATTATATTAAATTCATATCATTCTTATAACTTCTTTATTATAATATGATCCGACGTATATGATAAAAATAAAACATTCATCTAATTTTTTTTTTTAATAGTTGTAAGCAATAAAGTTCCAATGGTGTAAAAGTTAGATTTTTCCAAACAACGTAGTAACAATTATACTTAACTTATATTGTATAATCTTTTAGGTTGTCTAGTCAAAATTAAATTGTAACCTTTTCACAATCCAAAAATTATACTCCTTTCGTCTCTTTTTTACTTGCTACATTTACCACGAATGGATGTCTTTTTTTACTTGCTATATTTCTTTGTTTAGTAACCATGACCCACATAGAAGCACCAACATTCCCCTTTATTTTTCTAATCTTCCTACCCCTAAATTCCATATATTTTGTCATTTTTCAATAAAGTATGGTCCCTGCTAGCTAATGGCATTGAGCTCGGCCGGTCAAAGCTCGGCTCGAGACTTAACGAGCCGAGCCGAGCTAAAGCAAAGCTCGTTCGTAAAGTTAAATGAACAACTCGATTATTATTTTATACTAAAAAAATATTTTATATTAAAAAAATATTTTATATTAAAAAATTATTTATATATATTAAAAATTATATTAAGTATTTCCTTTTAAGATACTAACTAAAGTATATATTAGAAGAAAGATAAAAGAAAAGGTAAAAGCAATTAAACGAGCTCACTGACTACAATCGAGCTCGAGCCACAATCGAGCTCACGAGCCGAGATTGAGCCTATTCGAGCTCACGATCCGAGCCTAAACGAGCTCACGAGCCGAGCCTAAACGAGCTCACGAGCCGAGCTCGAGCCGCAAATTCTAATCACGAGCTCGAGCCGAGCTCGGCTCCCCAAGCTCGGCGAGCTCACGAGCCGAGCCGAGCCCATGAAAAGTTAAACGAGCTCGGCCGAGCCCGTGCTATTCGGGCTCGGCTCGCTCGATAAGCACCCTTAGTCCCTCGCTATCCTTTTTTCTCATCTCCTATATACGTGGTCTTGCACCAATTTTGCAAGTAATTAAAATGGAGGGAGTAGATATGTACTTAGATCTATTTAGAACTCTATTTTTTTATCTTTATATAACTCAAATTTTAAAAATATAATTTTAAAAGACATATTTTGTTTGATCTTGTAGTACTTGAAAGTTATAATCACATATAGGGTGCTATTCTTATAGTTATTTTTATATGGATCTAAAATAAATACTAATAAATAATATGTTGTTATTCATATAAGTAAATATATTTTCATAAATTGTAAAGCTATATCGTGAATGAATCTTATTTCGAAACATATATCGAGCGCTTCTACAATAGTATAAAAATTATAATATTCCTAATTATGCAAAAAAGCTATATTCAATTTACGTAGAATAATAATTTAAGTTGTTTATTTAAAACCAAACTCTAATTCCCACTTATTCAAAGCTTCCTCCGTATGTATCTATATCTATTAAAAACTTTATTTTTTAAAAAAAAAAAAAATTTAAAATAATGATATGGCATATGCTCTCTATAATATTCTAAGGTGGTTGTTTAAAATCAACTCTAATTTTTTTCATAATTCAAAACTCTAATACATATGTAATTTTATCGATGTAAAACTATATCTTTTTGTAATAACAGCACAAATTCTTATATATAAGGCGCACGCGAAACCCTAACAGACTTCTTTCCCCAATCCAATCCAATCCAATCCAATCCAATCCTAAGCTTGGCGGAACCACCGACAATGCTGGGACCAGCAACTTGCAGTCACTTCCTCTTCCTCCATCTTCTTCTCTCTCCAGTCTCCAACTAGGACAACAAAGGATTTTGTAGCAGATGTCGGCAATTTGGCATGCATAATATACAATGTGAAAAACCTTCAAATATCTCAACTTGGTGAGAAAATTAGATGATTATATAGTGCGAATCAAGTCGATGATGAAGATTGTGTCCCTTTCATTCTTAGTTTTGTTGAGAAGGCTGAAAATAGCTGGTCAATTGTTACCTAGCAAGCTAGCAAGGCTGGATTGTATTACCGACATCTTATACATAATTACATATGTTTTAGATGGTATTGTTCCTTGTGGTAATGGAAAAATATTTCAAAATCAGCATAAAAGGTGTTCCATAAAATTCCTCATAGAAGATTAAGTATTTTTCTCACCATTGGATTTGAAGTGCCGTGTAATGGCGTGTATGTGAGAGAGACGAGTGGACGGCACATGGGGGAGTGTGGGGACTGTTTGGGGAGTGAGTTGGGCCTGGTCTAGGAGAAGTGGGCTGGGGAGAATTTATAGCACACTGGGACAGGAGGTTTGGTTGCAGCAACAGGTGAGTTATGAGGGGAGAGGCCTCAACTGGGCCCAAAAATTCATATGAGGCCAAAGGTAATTTTTGTGATGTTGTAAAGGGGAAGGTATGCTCGTCAAAAATTACATGGCGTGAGATAATGAGCTTATTGGTGGAGAGGTCAAGACATCGATATCCGAGATGGTTGTGGGGATAACCCAAGAAAACACATGGGGTAGATCTAGGAGCAAGTTTATGTGGAGTAGTAGCAGCTAAATTGGGAAAACATAGACAACCAAAAACCCGAAGGTGATTTTAAGATAGTGTGACACGAAATAATGCATGGGCAGGGGTAATGTTTTGGAGAGTCTTTGTGGGTAAGATATTAAGTAGATAAGTGGACGTTTCTAAGGCATACACCCAATAGTGATTAGGGATAGAGACATGGAAGAGCAGTGTCCGAATGATATTATTAATGGTGCATAGCATGCGTTCACTTTGCCGTTTTGAGATGAAGTGTGTGGGCATGAGAAGCGGAATACAATACCATGTTTTATATAAAATAATTTGAACGGGTCATTGTCGAATTCCCGCCCATGGTCACTTTGGAAAAATTTTATAGGTCGTTCAAATTGGGTGAGGACATATTGTTGGAAGTTTAAGAATGATGAATAGGTCTCAGATTTGTATTTTAATGGTATGGTCCACACATATTGAGTAAAATCATCAAGCAATACTAAATAATATTTATGACCCATTAGTACTACATATAGGAGATGTCCACAAGTCAACATGAATAATATCAAATGCAGAAGAGTAGTACTAGTAGAATGATAAAATGGAAGTCCAACATGTTTTCCGATGGGGCATGAATTACAAAAAGTAGAGCCATGCTCTTTATTGTATTCTATAAAATTATTACTCCTAAGAAAGCTTAAAGGTTGGGTGCCAGGATGACCAAGGCGATTGTGCCATGTGAGGGTGATGTAGCCATGAGGGCGGTTGCGAGGCATGTTGATGGTTGACTGGTGGTGACTGGATAAAGATCTCCCGAACTATTGCATCTTGTTATTATATTCCCCGTTTTGAGATCCTTCACAGAAAAACCAAAAGGATCAAGTTCTATTGACACTAAATTATCGAGAGGTGGATTTTCGAGCCCGGACATAAGGTTTTTGATTATTTGTGGGGGCACGGAGAACATCACAAAGGGCAAGAGGTGTTTTGTGAAAATTAGTATGCCCATAACCCGTTATTGGAATGTGATTGCCATTACCAACTAAAATATGATTATGAGTGCTTAAATTAAATATGGGCAAGAGAGTACCTGAGTTATGAGTCATATGAGAGGAGCCCCTGAATCCATATACCAATTGTCATCTCGTTGTTGGAGATGCATAGTGGAGAAAGCCTGTCCCAGTTTAGTGGGGGTCATAAGAGGACCATAGGGAGCCATAGGAGTGATGACATGGGCCCGATGCTGTTGGGTCGTGTTATAACGCACCATCAAAGGCGTTGGGGTAGTGACGGGGAGCTCGGCTTGAGGGTATGGGTAAGGCACTTGGGCCCAAAATGACCGGGATAAGGCCCAAAAGGAGAGGTTGGGGATTGGGGGCCCAATATGTGGTGAAGCGCACCAAATAGGCGCTAGTTGGTTATTTTGTTGTTGTTGGTGGTACGCTGATGGGAGCCACGACCCCTCCCACGCCCTCTGCCCCTGCCAGAGTTGTTGCGAGTCCTGCCTCGGCCACCGGTCCGGCCACCGCCACCACCAGTGTCACGGTGTTGAGTTGGGTCTGTTGGTGGGCCTGCTGTGGGCCCAAATTTGAAGGTGTATCAGTGGAAACGATAAAGCTTTGAGTCGAATTCGGAGCCTCTTGAGCACGGCGAGATTCTTCAAGTAATAACCGAGACCGTGTTGTTTCAAAAGAAAGGAGAGGATCCGTTTGTTGGATTAGGGAGGCAACAGTGTCAAAATCCGTGTGAACTAGCTTAGAAACCATACGTAGCACGAGTTTTTGCTCAGAAACTATCTGATCAACATTTGGCTAATTGATCTTTGAGATGTTTAAGTTGTTGACAATAGGCAAAGATGTTTG
The DNA here is from genome assembly GCA_947646795.1 of Beta lomatogona. Lineage (NCBI taxonomy): Eukaryota > Viridiplantae > Streptophyta > Magnoliopsida > Caryophyllales > Amaranthaceae > Beta > Beta lomatogona. Next base: position 232,063 of record CANSNZ010001190.1, on the reverse strand, counting down.
GAAAATTAGACAAGTGCAGGGCATTAAAGGGCATTAAATTGGTTTTCTAGGTACACGGCTCATGTATGTTTATTATCCTGAAAAATTGCTTGAAGTCTATTCCATGTTTCTTGTGCAGTGGCTCCACGACAAAATATTGTTTGGAGGAGATCAGAAGAGATTGTACCATAGATCCATTTTATAACAATTGAGTCGAGACGTGTCCATAAGTTGTCGGAGATATCGGGCCGCAGAGTGGTGGGATCGATATTGTCTAAGACATTGCAAGCATGGCAATGTATTTCAAATAATTCAACCCAAGTTGAATATTGGGACTTTTCACGATCAAGGATGATAGGAATCTCATTCTTGATGTTGCTAACCGCTTGAGCGGGATGAAAAGCAGCAGGGGGGCGGTGTAGGTGGAGGGGTGTTGGAAGGTTCACCATCGCCAGCCATCATACAAGGCTACTGTGAGTATGGGTAATGATTGAAAGTTTAAAAATTCAAATCTTTGGCGGGGATTTGTAGTGGGCAAAAATCCAGCAGGAAGCAAGAAGCAAAGTAGAAGATTATTACGGACATGAGGTCCAGTAGGCGAGCAATAAGTAAAGTAAGGACGAGAGGGACGTGAGGTCGAGGGAGGAGGCGAATTTTTTTGCTTTTGCTAGATTTTGGATCTCTAACCTTATGCTTCTTGATACCATGTTAGATAATGTAAACTCCGTGACTCTTGGAGTGTTTCTATTAATCAATATATAGTGTTTACAATATAATAATCCTAACCATGTTAGGAATCCAAACTATATAAGGATAACTTTATACAAATATATCATAATCGATGAGAAAATATTATCCTAAATATATTCTCTAACAATTCATTTATTCAAGTTAAGAAAGAGTATATACAGATTAAACCACACTTCACAGAAATGGAACCTTACAACCCCATAGTTCACACTAAATACCCAATAAGATGTTACTTAATGTATCTCCGAAACCAACTCAACATGTCCTGGTGAGCTTCCTCTGCAGACTTGACAGCAGAAGCATCTTCAGGGTCATATTTCATTGTCCACCCGTGGCATACTCCTGGGAATATCTTCACATAACTATCCACCTATAACAAACCAACTAATTTCAAATTTCTGCAATAATAGATTGATCTTTAGAGAGTAAAACTTAAGATTATTTTGTAGGTAAATGTAATAGATAAGTATTATCATCTCTTATGTGTGACAGAACATGCATTGTCCAGGTAAATCATCATCGAGTATCTAGCTAGCATACATGTAATGCCTTTCTTTTCACGACCTGATGGTCGTGGATTACTTTTCGTGAGTGTTGTATAAATAAGGAGGCCATGCTTACTTTTTCTGGTCCAATTTATTGTGCCAGGAATTCAGAACCACTTGCAATTTAAAAGAAGAGCAAGTTTAGACAATATAGTCTCAGTACCTCAGGCCGCTTAGCAATCAAGACCTCCTCAAATTGTTTCAGGAGCTCAGGTGAAGATGCTTGATCAAACTCTGCCCCCAGAACAGCAATTGGTACCTTCACACCTATCATAATTTGACCACAAATGCACCAAATAAAATCAGTTGATCTGGTGTAAATTTTTGAAGGACAATGTTATGATGCACGCAGTACATACGTACATAAATACATGTGTGCACGTGTACTGTGCTTACATAAATGTGAAAGTGGCTTCTTGTGAGAAGGCCACAAAGGGATCTTAACTATCCATCTTTCGAAACTAAGGGATGTAATATACTTTCACCAACACACAAAAAGCAAATATTGAAGAATGCCATGCTATGCTATCCACACTTTCTCTAGTGGCGGACCTATACATTTTGGGATTGGCAACTTAAGGATGTGAAATCAACAGTCAACAAAAGATTGTTAGTAATAGCTCAATGAAATGATAAGTAAAACTTAATAAAAGTACTTTACCTCAATGTAGGTCTCCCACTAGACCACATAGTACAAGTACATTAGGTACTAAGGTGGAATACCAAATTAACAAAGAACTTTACCAGTTCATCCATCTCAAGTATGCATAAAAAAGAAACAATAAAGATAGAGCATCATAGGATAGAAAATACTTTGTACTTATTAAGTTGAACCTCACATTTAATATCATCCACGGTGACCCTTGAAGGATGTAGGAGAACGCCTGCTTGTATATATTCATCACTTTGTGCTAGTAGCGCAGCCACTTTGCCTGTGTTGGGTCAATGATTCAGATTACAACAAGGAAATAGAATTAGCATGTTTGCAAAGACTTAGCACATGGCTCACATCTAACCACAAATAATTGTCACCTATACATAAAAATAGAGGTTGATCAAGGTCAGGTTGGGCCAGGGTGGACATTTTCTCAAAAAATTAGCCTTGTGTCCCCGCCCAAGGGGTGTGGCCTAATTTTTCGAGCCAAAATTTTGTGCCCAAATCCAAAAAAAGTCCGGCCAAGTTAGTTTAGGCTTTTTTAAAAGCCAAAGGCTAACTTAGACTAAATTTAAATAGGTGTAAAATCATACCCATTTCCCAAAATTCGGGTCAGCCCAACCCGAATCCATGCCAATTTTTTCTTCCCAAACCCAGGCTTTTTTTCCGAGCCATCACTTAAGAGTCTAGATTTAAGTTGATCAGATCTACATGAATAAGTTTTATCAACGAGAAAAGGATGAAAGCTTACCTCCCCAACAAAAGCCAGCTGCTCCTATCTTAGATATGCCCTTCCGCTTCAAAGATTCAATCACAGGCTTTGCCTCTTCATATCCTTTGTCCTAACAGAAATGAATCAATGTGCATATATAGACGTCAAAGCAATGCATAATCAGTTGAAAATCTGGCACCCACAAACTCACTCTGAATCATTATAACCAGCATAGAACACAAAGACAAACTTACGGCGCCATGGTCTTTTAACCAAACTTGGTTTGGTCTATCAGGGTTATTAGGATTGAAGGGATCCCCATGGAAGAAATCAGGGACAACAACGTAATAACCAGCAGCAGCAACTTTGTCCGCGAGCTTCCTATAGGATTACACCGATCAACCGATGATGTCACTGTTCGATGGTGCAAACAGCACACAAAATAATAAAATCAGTTGCATACTTGCATTGAGCTACGACTCTAGTAACTTATATTTCTCCCGTTCTAACTTCTAATATAAGTGAAACACTTCCCTTAAAAAACTCTCACATAGAAGAGAGAAGCGTTTCACTTATTTCAGAACGGAGGAAGTATACAAACTGTACAAGTTAGGAACACTTGAAGCTATTGTTCAACGGAAATACGGGCCTTATTTTAGGTGACGGGGTGACTTTTTTATGATTTGAAGTGGTGTTGTGAAACTTTAGGTGACTTGGCCATTGTATACAAATGAACCTGTAGTATACAAGTTTTGCAACACCTTAGGGTGCATTCTCTTTACTTAAAAAAAAATATTTTAAGGAATAGTAAGTTACGATAAGTTTCAATAAATTCATATTAAATTTCGTATAACACAATTCACGTTAAGAAAATACACCCTTGATGATAGTTTAACTTCCCAAGTCCCAACTACCCAAAATGCCAAAAAGAAAAAGACAAAGTCAACATAGTTTAACATCCCAAGTAATCCAACAATTAAACGAAAATTTCACAAACGGTGAGTCGTTGACGTGCACGTTACGAGTATTGCACCGAGCAATTACTCACTATGATTCAAAAAAATTCAGTTGTACGTCTTTCATCAAAAACAAAACTTTAGAAAAGAGATAATATTATGAACAAGCAATTATGTAGCAATTGATTCTTGAGTATCAACATTGCATTTTTCCTGTCAAAAAAAAAAAAAAATAAATCAATATTGCATTTTTGTAAAGTACCTCAAGTTTAGAGCTTCATATCCTACAAAGAAAATTACGAAAGAGAAAAGAATGGTGAGCCTTTATATAAAAGAATCAATTATGTATGTAAAATCTGAAATTGAAATAATTGGTGAATGAAATGGGTGAAGAAAGTTACCATAAACATCAGATATGAGGAGAATAGCAAAGTTGGAATGAGGAGAGCCAGAAACATATGATTTGAGGCCTCCAATTACTTCAACATGCCCAGCTCCACTATTTGGCTTCAAAATTGGGGGATTCTTGTAGCATTGTGGCCCTATTAATTACAATCTTTTTATAAATATTGTTACACAAAAATTAACAAAATCACGAGTGTTTGAGAAATTTGAGTTCTTTTCATATGACTTGCGTTTAGTTTATTAGATGCGATTAGACTTGATCAATTCTAATTTGACTTTATATTTATACTAGTATTTGATTTAATTGGACTTAGTCAGCTTAATTTGATTATGGAGTATTCCCTCCGTTTTTCAATTGCTATATTTTTTAAATTTTGGGAATTTAAATTACCAACTTTGACTGATTATTTTGATTTTTTTATAGATAAAAACATAGTTATGTGTAATCCTGAAAGATTCCTCTTGATGTGTAGATTCATAATATCAAATTTTTATAATTTTTTTACTTAGAAAAAAATAAGAGATATTAAAGATTAAAAAACGTCATAGAAGACCGTGCCCAAACAATGTAGCAATTATAAAAATAAAGGGAGTATCTTATAAGCCAGTGCGAAACCAAATAAATTTAGACTTTCTCCGTTTCAAAATATAATGCACGCAGAATATTCAAAGTCGAACTTTGATTATTCATTACTCTCAATTCATGGTGATAAGAATTATAAGAAAATAATATTATGATAGATTTTTCAAGAAGAATCTAATGACATGATATATTCTTATAATTTTATTTATCATATTGTAAGAGATATATGTAGTCATAATCTATCCCTCCATTTCCCTCCATTTTCTTCAATCCGAACAAGCTGTAAGTTATCGAGATGAGGGGAGTGGGGAGTGTTTGATTTTATTTATATCGCAATACACAGAGAGATTGCTTTGCATTCACAAATGACATAATACACAAACTACCACAATTCTAAAATGGTGAAGTATGAACAACAAATTTTTTGAAACATGAATTAGAACTTACCATGAGCAGCAGCAAACACAAAGGACCATTGAACAAATGTAGGGATGATGAAAGCCCATACGAAGAAATTTTTAATGCAAATGCACCCGTCTTCATCTGGTTTCAGAAGATGAAAACAAAAGTGAGACTCAATTAGCTTCAATTTAGCTTGAGAAAGGTCACTTCTCCAAAGTCAAAGCTTTCAATTAGCTTCAATTCATGGTGATTTATGCAATCTACTGATATTTTTGGATGATATCCTTTGGGAATCAAATCACATCCCCTAAAAAAATATGTACCATGATTTATGGATTCATCCATAATTCAATCCGTTAGGCGGTAACTAATCCTAAATCACAGCACCATAGCTTGAAAAGCAGAGGAAAATCAAGAAAATATATTACGCGTCTTCTGAAATTAAGAAAAACAGGGGAAGCAGCACCATAACAGGGTCTAGCGTCTTCGGAGCTTGAACCATCACCGATCTCACCTCAGAGGTGGAGGGATGTTAGGAAAAAAGGGTAGTAATAGTATGTGAGAATTTGCAAGGTAGTTATATTATAGAGGCTATTTCATCTGCCTCATGAAGTTGCCTCGGTTAGGATTTCAAAATCGGGGGCACAAAATAAGACAAATATTAAAAATTTTACAACGCAAAAGGACATTGTCTAATATTCTTGAACATGAATTGTTGAAGATCGGGTTGTTTTCCCATTACCTTTGATTTTTTTGATCTGGGTGTATCACTCATCGTTTACTATATTCATTATTGATTATTTTATACAAATTAACAAGATATGAACTAACTATTAAAGTTTAAACTATATAAAAATCAATCAATAAATTACCATCATAAAGAAAATAAATCTATCATATAAAATTATAAATTAATTAACACTACCTAATTTATACAAATTCACACATTGACAAAACTTAACAACAAAGAATACAAAGTGCATCAATCACAATTCACAAATTCGAAAATTCACACACTTACACAAATATTACAATTATCAACCAAAAATTAGAAAATTAACAATGTAAAAAAAAAATTAAATTATTTCAATACCTGATAGTTGCGGTGGTAGCCTGGTGGGAGTGGCGGCGCGGAGCGTGTGGGTGGTCGGTGTGGCGTCCGGACTCCGGCGATTCCTGAACTTTTAAGCACTGGTTGAATGAAAGTTTGGGAAAGGAGGATTTTAAAATTTGATGATAACCGTATAAATGGAACCAAAGAGTTGATGAATGATGGGTATATGGGTATTGGGCCCCACTTCATTAATAAGGATGAAAAAGTCACTGCAAGTGGCGGCAGACAAGAGATAGGAACCCAAAGTTTCTCCTCAACTAGCTTTTAACCCGTGTAAAAATACACGAAAGGTTTTATATAGATATGATTTGGGTCCATACATAACGCAAGAGAATTCTTTTGTTAATAAAGTAGTTGTTTTTGTTTCAAATTTATTGAATCCATAATTATTTGAATTTGTGCCTTTAAGGTGGAAATAATGTAAAATATAAAATTATATTTCATGATATATAAAAATCCTTTGTTACAACATTTTAAACTTTAAAAATCTTGTAATCGTAATATATACATATATAAATACATAGATGAAACAAAATACACATTAAAGTGTGCGGGAATATTTTGTTTTATAAATTTAGGATTTTAGGATGTTTCTCCTAAAATCATGGTTTGAATATTAGCTCGTGATTTAAAGTTTTTATAATCATATCGTGTAATAAAAAATATTTTAAAATCGGCTAATGACCCATGCGTTCAATGATTGATGTAGCTAATGTCATGATAAAATACAAGGGAGATTTTTTGTTGATTAGATATACTAAAAAATATTGATGACTATTTTATTTATACAAATTATTTAGTAATAACACATATATACAATAAATTAATGTGGGACGGGGGTAACTTTTTGCCTTAAATACGTCAATTTTATTAATCTAGAAGTGACCCATTTAAAATTAAAAGTTACACTTTGCTTAAAAGGTATGACCCATTTGATTTTTTTTTTTCTTAATTATATTTTTGAAGATTATTTGCAGAATTAAATTATTTTCCCCTTTTCTAGATTCTTTGTTATTCTTTGATTATCTTACTATTAGATATATCCATTAAAAGGCTTCGATACCACTATCTTGTTTGTGATGGTAATTGACAATGGTATATCAAATATTCTTGAGCTACAGTTAAAAGCTTACATTATATATGAGGTACATTATATTTATAAATAAACCTTTTGGCACAAATAATCCAATAAATTGAACAAATATTCAACAATATTATTGTAAGAAGTATATAATTATGTATCATAAATGTGTCACACAAATACAATACAAAGTTTAAAATTTTTAACGGGATGTTGTATCCTTATGCCTGAAATTTTATCTTCTTCTAAATTCGGCCTACCCATAACTTTTTCCAATGTGCGTCCAAAAAGAAAAAGGATGGTTGAACTTCACTTAGTAACATGTTGCTTTCATTAAATATACCAATCTCTCCCTTATTAGACAATTAGTTCATCATCTTCTCCTTTCTTCCAACTCACTCACCTCAATATTAACGATTGACCTTCTTAGTTTATAATTTTTATCCGTAAAAAAATCACTTCAATTACAAAAAATGATTACTTCTTAGCCTTGTCACTCACACACGAATATATCAAACGTTATTTATTGTCAAGATTTACTTCATATTTTCTATTGTTCAACATTGAAGATGAAGATTTTCAAGTTGGTTTTGTTCGAAAATGAAGATGAAGCACATGCATGTGGTTTATATGAAGCAAAATTGGTTTGGGTATCAAATCAACAAATATTTGAAGACTTAATGGAGGAAAAATACATCGCATGAAATACTTTTTTTTTAGAGGAAAATGTCTATAATCGAATTTTGAAGATTATAGATTTTAAAATAACAAAGATTTTATAAAAAAAATCATTCAATATGGAGAAATAGATTAACCTATACGGTTTCCGTAAGCAATTCAGTGAGGTAAAACTTACCAAAATAACAAAGATTGCAATTGATTCAACATATATTCCCATTCATGTTATTTAAAGCAATTAGTATTCATTCCGGAAATCACGCAATTGGGCACACGCTCAAAACATTTGTGGAAGCGACAAATCAGCAATACTTCAAAGCTAGTCTACACGTGGCGATGGGAAACGCAAGGATTGATTTTTCCGATGACATGTGGTCTAATGTTTGTAAGCACGACATGTAGGCAAAATGTACTTAGCTTTATATAGATATATAGATTCTAGCACTGCACGTTACAGCGTTACTCTTGCGCTTGGCGCATAATTTTGATTTTTTTTTTTTTGTACGAAAATCTTTAAAAAATATTTTTTAATTCTATACCATCTCCGCCACTGCTCAGTTATGACATAAGCATATCCATGAACCGTGTTACACAATTTAGTTACACTTGAGTAATATTACTGCCTTGGAGTTGAGTTTAGTTTCCCCATTTTGCCAATGGGTTTGGTGTGGTAGAAGGGAAATACATAATCGAAGATTTTTTTTTTCTTTGAGGGGAAAAGTAATTCATTCATTAATCGATGGACAGAGAGTCCATAAGTACATAAGGAGAAACATTGTTAGGGCAATGGTTTTCCCAGCATTGTTCATAACCAAAAGGCACTACTTTTGCTAAGTGATGGGCAACAACATTCCCGTCACGCTTGACATGAGAAAAAACAATAACATTAAATGCGAACAAAGACTAATAATATCCCCTAGGATGGCATCCAAATCTGATTGGAAAAGAGTTGCCTTGGAAAGCCGAGAGACGAGCACTTGAGAGTCCGATTCAACAACTACATCCTTGACCCATGCTTTTTCGCCCACCGACCTGACCATAAAGATTGCTTTTGCTTCGGCAATGTCGGGTGGCCACCAAGCTCGTACTCTACGAACCGCCGAGAATAACACCTTCCCATTGTGGTCACGAGCCACCGCCCCTAAGCCAGCCCAACCTTCATCACATAACGAAGAGTCAGCATTCACCTTAACCAGTCCCTCCCTCAGTGCACACCACTTGTTTGGACTAGGTAATGCTTGCTTCTTCGAACCTGCATAAATCCGAGTAGCATAGGAGTTGAATTCCTCGGCTTGCCTACTCACACGTTGTGCAATGACCTCGCTTGGGGTGGTTTTGTTATCAAACACAAACTTATTTCTCTCTCCCCAAATATTCCATGCCAAAATGTAGCCCCTTTGAACCATCTTGGGGTCCATCTCACTCCAACTTACCACCAGTTCAAGGAAGTTTGTATCTTCGTCTTCGCCCAACATAACACCACATCCACAATCAGTCCATAATTTGTGGATTTTCGAGCAGCCCATAATGGTGTGGAAAGCGGTCTCGTCCGCGTTTTGGCACCACGGACAGTGCCATCTTCAGGTGATATGGCGCCCTTTGAGGACAACACGCACGGGTAGAGAACTAGTGCAAAGTCTCCAAAGGAAACGGCGAGCCTTGGGACTAGTCTCCATCTTCCATAAATGCGCCCATGCCACATGAAATTCATCCAAGTTACCACATTTTCCCAACATATAGGCTGTTTTAACAGTAAACAACCTTCCTTCAAATAAGCCCACATATACTCGTTTGCTCCTCCTCTAGCACTTAATGGGATGGAAAGAATGCAGTGCTTGTCTCTATCATTAAAATTTCTCTCAATCACATCAAGGCGCCACTCCATTTTGCCATAGTCTACAAGATCTCCTACAACATTCAAGCCCTCGCACCTTTCGGTCTCGATAAATCTTCCCCTTTCGTCACCAACCCAAGGGTCATTCCAAATGTCAATGTTTTCCCGTTTCCCGCTCTACACATGAGCCCCTCCATCACTAAACTTTTAGCACCCCAAATACTCCTCCAAGAGTAGTTATTCGAGTACCCTAGTCTTGCTTGAAGCATGTTCCCATGTGGATAATATTTAGCACTCATAACACGGATAAGGAGAGAATTTTATAATGAATAAGGCGCCATACCTGTCGGCCAAGTAAGGCTTCATTGAAAACCTCGAGATCTTTAAAACCCATGCCTCCCATGCATTTTTGTTTGCACAATTTATCCTAACTTATCCAGTGCAATTTCCTCTCATTGTCGGACCCACCCCCACCAAAAACGAGTCATAGCCGATTTAAATTCTTGGATGATAGCCACGGGGAGCTTGTACACACCCATGAGATAGGTGGGAATAGCTTGGATTCCGACTTTAATCAACACCTCTTTTCTTGCTCTCAACAAAAGTTTTTCTTTCCAACCCCTCAACTTCTTCCACATTCGATCAAGAAGACTCCGGAACAACATTTTCTTAGATCTTCCACAAATAGTAGGAATGCCAAGATACTTCGATGTTTATCAACTTTGCTTCATCCGGAGAAGATTAATCAATTCCTCTTGTCGCTCTTTGCTAACTCCTCTCTTTTGGAAAAAACTTTCGAATTTTCATAGTTAATTCTCTGTCCGGATGCTTGTTCTAATTTGTTGAGAATATCAACTATTGTTAAGCATTCATGTCGAGTAGCTCTAGTAAAGAGTAAGTGGTCATCTGCAAACAAAAAGTGAGAAATCTCCGGACCATTTCTGCTAGCTTTTGCACCATGAAGAATTCTAGCATCAACTTTACTTTGAATGATCCGAGAAAATGCATCGAGTTACTAGGATGAATAAGAAAGGTGACAGAGGATCACCTTGTCAGGAACCACGGAGCCACATATTCTACCATTAATATTGAAAGAATATGAAACAGAAGTAACACATTTCATTACCAAGTTAACCCATCTGCCATCAAAACCCATTGTGAGGAGCAATTTGCACAGGAATCCCCATACTACACGATCATAAGCCTTGCTCATATCTAATTTCATAGCCATGAGCCCGGTTTTGCTTTTGTTCCGCTGCTTCATAGAATGAAATATTTCCAGAGCTATCAAAGAGTTATCAGTTATCACACGCCCCGGTACAAATGCACTATGATTCTCCGTTACAATTGCGGGGAGAATATTTTTAAGTCTCATCACAATAGCTTTAGAAGTTATTTTATACAAAACATTACAGAGACTTATAGGGCTAAACTCAGAAACAACAGTAGGAGATTTGACTTTTGGGATAAGAGCAATATTTGTACAGTTGATATCATATCATCAGGAAAATAAATACTACCATGTATGTAATCCCCCATAATTTTAAAGGATTTTATAAATATATTTTAGTATTTATATATTGATATTTTAGTTTAAATGATGTTATTATTTAAAGAAGGTTGACTATTTTAAAAGTCAAATGAAATTATTGTAAGGATTTAAGAAAGTTGTAAATATTTTAATTAGGCATGCTTTGAAAAAGGTTTGAAATACGAATTTGATTTAGAAAAGAAGTCTAATGGACTTGAGGAACCCAAATTCTAAGTAGATTAGGAAAGAGGAGTTATATTGATGCTAGGAGTCCTCGTTTATCAATCCTAGTTGTCATCGAATTCTATTTAAGCTCAATCTCCTTTTCCTAAGTCCAAAAGGAAACCCTACTTATAAATACCTTAAGCCCAATTATTTTACCCCACACAAAGTTTTATTTTCTCTCTCTCTCAAAACTCACGGCCTCCCTCTTTCTTCCTCTTCCACGGGATTTCAATTTTTCTTCTCTCAAGTTTTCTTTCTTCTTCTTCAAGTAACGCTTTCTTCTTCGACAAGAAACGTCACAAAACCTTCAAATCCTCACGTGGGGCGTCGTTGCCGCTGCTGCGTGGCTGTTGATTTCCGGCGCCTACATCCTCCTTTTTGGTTCTTTGCTTCGTTGGTTAATTTCTTTTCTTTTTCCTCAAGTTTTCCATTAAAGACTATGTTTTTATGCTTTATTTTAATGTTAATCATGATTATTGATTTTAATTTACTGTTTTAATAAATAATCTTGATCCATATAAATTATATATTATAAGAATAAAAATTCAGATTTGGTTATTATTGTTAGATTGAAGTTTTAATCATTAAAGCATGGATTTTTAGGGTGTTAATTATTAGAAAACCATAGTAGCATATTATATACTATGAGATTGATTTAATATATGATTTTAAGCATGTTTAAGTGGGTTTAAAGAGGGTTTTATGATTTTATAAGTTGCTGGAATTTCGGAAAGTATTTTATTTAGGGAGTTTTAAGAATTTTAATTACTAGTATGGTGGTACTATGCTAGGAATTAAAAGTAATGGAAGTTTTGATAGTAAACTCAACTTTTGAATATGTTTAAAGGGGTTTTTAAATATTTTAAAGTTGCTGTCTTTTTTTATTTAGGAAAAATTGTCAAAACAAGCCAAACCTTTGACCCGTCCGCTAAAAGTAAGTCATCTCTTTGATTATCCCTTGAATAAGTAAAACTTTCATACCCTTTTATTTTTAACAAGTCAAAACCGGTTATGACCTATTGCTAACCTTTTCAACAAGTGAAAATGACACGTGTCACTATTTATTAGATATTTTTTCAAATTTTAACTAAATTCTTTTTCTTAAACCCTCCTTTCCCTTCCCTTCCCTAACCAACCTCCTTCTTCTCCTCCTTCCCACCATCTCACTCTGACCACCCCTCCCTCCACCCCTACGAGATCTCGGCCCCACCTCTATCCTTCTTCCTTGCAACACCATCATCATCAACTAAATACAAATATCCATCACATCCCAACAAATATGTTAAACTACCACTACCATATATTAATTTGGGGACCCAATCAATGGGTTTCAACCTGTAATCAATCATGACAAGCCATTTTGTAATATTTTTTTTTCTTCTGATTTTTCTTCCATTTTGCAAATCAAATTTGGTTATTTTGAGGGTGATAAAAATTGATGTCAATTTCGGAAGACAAAAGAGAAGTGCGAGGGGGCAGGTTGGTTGCTTCGGAGGTATAGTGTGGGAAAATTCATTTTCGTCCTTTCAACATTAAACGAATGTCTGCTTTGCTGCTTGTTGCTTCAAAATAAGCAAGAAAAAAATTCAACAATTTGGCTAGAAAAGTTTAAAAACAGAGCGAGAGAAGAATATTGTTAGCAGAAGGCAACCTCGGCGTTGTCGAAGAAGTTGACACCATGATCTCGGTAACATTGCAGAATCGATTTCGCTTCTTCGATGTACTGCATCCTTTTCCATTCTTCGATCCCCAATTTCTCTCTCTCTCCTCCCTTCTAATCTCTCTCTATTAAACTTTTAAATTCCTATGTTTCTTCTTCAATGATTCATGGCGTTCATGGAATTGAAGGGGAGAGGGAAAGGGAGTTTGAGAGGGAGATGAATCGAAGCATGGGGAGGGGGTTATGGTGATCAAAGTTATTAAAATCGCGATTCAAATCTTAAAATCTTACGATTTTACGATTCAAAATATGGTAGACGATTCGATTCACGATTCTAGACGATTATATATATTTACGTTGACTAGCGAAAATCTTGCAAATTTAAATCATGCTAACAAAGCAAATAATAGATATATATTGTTAGTTATTGCTAATATAGTGGGTAAACAACTATTTTTTCTAATTTTTAGATCTTTTAACTTATAATTTTAGCATATTCAATGAAGATTGAGTGTAATATCTTGATTATACGTGTTTGTAGAATCTTACGATTCTACGATTCGATTCTATAGGTCGTTTCCGATTCAAACTATAATCTCGATTTTAACAACTTTGATGGTGATGGTGATGGTGATGGTGATGGGTGATGGTGATGGTGATGATGGTGAGGGAGGTCAAAGGCGGGAGGAAGTAGGGGAAAGGATTTTTTTTTTATTTAAAAATATTTTATGGCCTAAAATTATAATTTTAATGAAAATTAAACAATTTCGGGGAATTTAACGGGTAACCCGGTCATTTGACTTGTTAAAAGCGGAAGGGTATAAAAGCTTTACTTATTCAAGGATAATCGAAGAGATGCCTTATTTTTAGCGGACGGGCCAAAACTTGGCTTATTTTTAACAATTTTTCCTTTTATTTAAGAGTATTGATTTTAGTTATATTTGATTTCTAGGCGGAGAGTATTCCGTAGGAGACTTTTAAAGGATTAAAAGTGACACTGTCGACTAGTTTACACAAGGTACGTACATACTTGTGTGATTATATGATTAGTATCATGATTTAAGGAGGAAAGTTGTAGTATCATGTATAGGAACTTTATAAGTTTATATGTGATTTCTAGTATGATTGATTTTACATGTTTTATGCCTGGGAGCAAGCATGTTAATTATCAGATTTATATGAGTAAGGAATTGTCATGTTTGTATGGATTTATTGATGCAAGCATGTGGATGGGAACTTTAATTATTAATTCACATGGGGGAATTAATATGCTAGTAAGATTGATTCATGATTATTCATGTGTTCCCTTGCAAGTATTATTTTCACTACTCTATGATGATTGTGTGGGCCTTATTTGGTAAGTTAATAATTTATACCTTTGAAAGGTAAGTTGATTGTTGGCTAGGTTCAACAAATAAGGAAGTTGAGATTAAAAGAAAGTAAGTCTTGGGTTGTAAGTTGTGATCACTTATTAAATCCTAAGATAAAAGAAGTTCAGTTGTGAATGTTTGAATTATATTCTGTGTTGCTTGTATGTGTGTCATAACAAGTAATAAATTGTAAATCACGAAAAGTGTAACTTGGATAGTAATAAACTTTAGACGGGTGCACGTCCGAAGTTGGACAATCGGGAGTTGGGGTACATGGTGAGCGTGCCATGGCTTTTTCGAGAATTGGATTGATCACCGTTCCTCTTTTTATTCAAAGGTTCCTCGATATCGCAGGTCATTATGGAATACGGAGTCGCGCCGTATTTCGTCTTCCTAGGTGAAGGCTGGTTTTTAGTTAGACAACTCGGTCCAATAACTATTCCATTTAAAGTAATAAAAGATGATTAAAGTCTAGTTCGGTAGAAGTTATCACGCGGAATGTTACATTGTTGTATTATTATTTATCACTTTGTTTATTATTTCTTAGTAACATGTTAGGAATGTTTATGTATTGTTATGTAGTACTCGGCTTTGCGATTACGTGCTTTGTTGTGTGTGTTGATCATGGCTTTGCCTTATTGATCTGTGATGACCCAATGTTGGTGAGCGAGATTCTCTAGAGCATTGACATTTACGGGTTCGCGAGATGTAGCATCATTGGGAATGCGAGAATGGAGAGCTTGTGTAATTTAGTTATCATGTTTTCCGCATTAGTCGGAACATGTTATTATAAGTTGGTTTGATAGACATTTATAGAGTGGTTTATTTATGAAGTACTTATTTATTTATTTATAAAGTTTAGTTTGATGTTTTCCGCTTTTTGCAAAATTCTGAATAAGCCGATACGTTATCACACGGGCGATAATACTTGGGTAATTCTCTAAGGTTTATATTATAAAGGTATTTACGAAAAGAGAGAATTATCGGGGTGTTACAATGTAAAATATTGCTAACAAAATCAAATACCTCATCTCCTATAATATGCCGAATCTACGATAGAATACCGCATGCATACCATCCGGCCCAGGAGCTTTGCGGGGATGCATTGAATCAACGCCGAATAAATTTCATCTTTCGAGTATGGGTGCATGAGTTCGGCATTGAGCGAGCGGTGATCGAAGCCGGGACATGTTGAAGCACGGTGTCCCTTTGCTCGGGAGATGGAAAATTAGAAGTAAAAATGCCATGACAAGTAATTTTCGACTTCCTTCTCAATAACTTCCTCCTCCGTTTGCCAAATGCCCGAATTATCACGAATATCTTTTATAGTATTCCGTTGCTTGCGTTGGGAAGCTTTGTGATGAAAATATTTCGTATTCCGATCTCCATCTTTCACTTAATGCGGCCCAAGACCGGAGGTACCAATAGGCTTCTGTTTAGCATTGAGATCATCCAACTTTTGTTCAAACATTGCACAATTCTCACAACTCTCACTCAAAATAGGGGGCCATCTGCGCTTCATGAAGATCTTTTCGGCCTTCTCTATTTGTTTCGGCAAATTCCCATAACCTTCCTTACTCCACACCACAAGCTCCTTCGCCACGGTTTCAATTCTCATTTGAATGGAGGACCCGGCAGCCTCTTCCCACGCCCGCTTTACAACACCTTCTCAAGCCTCATCAAGTAGCCAACTCGTCTCAAAGCGAAACTTCATCTTGCTTCTAGCCACCCTCCTCCTACTCATCGGGGCACCTATGAGAATAATAGCCTCGTGGTCGGACTTATATCTAACAAGATGCTCCGTATAAGCCTCCGGAAATTGACTAAGCCACGCATGAGTAACCGAAATCGGTCGAGACGCTCCCTTATCCTTGTCTCGGAGGTTGTTGCCTCGTTCCCATGTATACCATTGACATACCACACGCGATCACCCAAACCACAATCATCGACTACATCCCCAGAACCCAACCATCTCCATTCTCTCTCTATCCGTCCCTCCTTCTTTTACACCATAGTCGAGGATCTCATTAAATCTCTTCCGATGATTTGTAGGAAGCTCACTATTATCACACAAATATTTCAATAACTCCCAAGTATGGTGTTTATTTTTTCTTCCTCCGGCCTGACCATAAATGCCAATAAAACGCCAATGCACATCACCCCCCACTAATGACATCTCCTGAAATGTGATTTTGGGAGAAAGACACTAGGGAGAAATACACTTACATCTTGATTCCGGTAAAGACACAAACCACCCAGCCTTCCCAATACTTGACACACCAACTGCATTAGTGAACCCAATTTTCTCCTTTATAATTTCCGGACACCTTTCTTTATCATTGTTTCCGACAAACATAAAATGTCGGGGGACAAAGAAGACTTCCATCTTCTCAGTTGACGACTGTCCAGGGGTTGCCCAATCCCCGACAGTTCCAGCACATAATATTCATAATGTTGGGCGGGGTTGGGAATTACCAACCTCCGCCTTGACAGCTTACCAAACCCCTTGCTAGGAACAAGAGAAGTATCCATTTTATTTTCTTAGAAACCAAGTTATCGATCACAGCATCATCATTAATAGTCATATGACCCGGAAACTTTCGTTTCTCTCCGGGGAAAGAAAATAAACGTGGAATCGGGAGTTTTATCATTAATTTCACTAAAATCCATAGGCACAACACGAGTTTTTAATTATTGTTTGCAAAGTTTTGTACCATGAGTTTTAGCCTCTGCATTAAAAGTGAAGGGTGGTTCGGGAGCCTCCAAAGAATAAGTGGCCATACCTTTATCATCACAAGAGGGTAGATTTTTTCCACAAGGAGCAGTGAGAGGCGTTTGAATGGCTGTGGCAGCTTCCTTTTCACTTGCAGCAGCAGCGTGACTGAGGAGCTTCGAGGCTTGGAGTTTCAACGACCTCCCCAGTCTTCTTCTCTACTTGACCAGGGCTGTCAAAATTGAGATTATGTTCACAACGAAAGAAATATTTCGCCTCCTTCTCCAACCTCTCACGACCCCTTCTTGGTGAAGCCCTCAACCATGATCCCCATTGCTTCTCCAACTCCTTATCCTCCTCATGATTCATTGCACAATCTCTTTCAATGTGCCCAGATTTTGCCATAGACATAGCAAAACATAGGAAGGCGCTCATCTTTTATCTCAATCAAGGCTGAGTCTCCACTCCTTAAAGTGGTGCTTTGGACCCTTCGCAAAGGTTGCATAACATCCATTAGAACACGTATACGAGCCGATTTATCCCAGCGAACACCATCAAAATCCACCTCTCAACACCTCCCCTAACACTAGTAGAATAATTGCTTATTCTTTGCGGTGGTATTGCTGCGGTTTTACCCATACGCAGCAATATATCACGTAAAAAGAAAAGGTAAAATATAAAATACGAGATATTGCTTTGCGGTTTTGGCCAAAAACCGTAGCAATATGATTTCAACAGAAATTTTTTGGAAAAAGTTGACTTTTTGACCAAACATATTCCTTGTGGAATCGACAAGAACCGTAGCAATATATTAAAATAATATTTTAGAGTCATTAGGGTTTTTTATTCTCGTAGTAGTTAAAGGCTTGGGCGCGCCATCATCGATTACCGTCCTCACTCTTTCTCTCTCACTCCTTCCATCCGCCCTCATTTTCCCTCTCTTTCACTCGGTCTCCTCTCTCTCTCATTCTCCCTCTCTCACTCATTCCTTCCACCACCAAAATCGAGCCACCACCACCTAGGAAATCGCCACTCCACTGCAACCAATAAAACCGAGCCACCATCACTGAAAATCTCCCCCCAAAATCGGGCCACCACCACTTGAAAATCGCCCCCAAAATCGGGCCACCACCACTGAAAATCACCACCACGATCTTTTCTACCTCTTCAACCACCCGAAATCTCTATTCTCTCTCTCTTCGACCACGAACTTCAACCACCACGAAAATAACCTAAAATTTTTGACAACCACCACGAACTTCACGAAATCGAGGCTTGGGTTTATCGATCTATTATATTCTTCCACTTTGTTGATGGTTTGTGGGGTTTCAAATTCGGCTTTGTTGAGGGTTTGAATGGATTCAAATTCGTTTTAAGGGTTGGTGGGGGTTGGAATTCAGCTATGGCGAGGCTTTGTGGGGGTTGGAATTCATCCGAATCGAGTCGTTCGTCGGCCTTTTTTCTTTTTCAGATTTTTAGTTTGTTTTCAGATTTAGTTTTTCAGATTTTTAGTTTTTTCATATTTTTAGTTTGTTCTTGTTATTAGTATTGCAAGGATAAAGAAGATTACCAATCATCATCGATATTGTCCGATTTGGGTACGAAGATCCGTATTTCGGGTAGGCGAAACAACGATGTATTTAAGATGGGTTTGTTGTGGGTGAAGAGAGAGTTTGTGATGAGGAATTGTTCGGCGTGGATGGAATGTTGGAGGGGTAATTTTGGAAATTTGACATTTACGCCAATGAATATACGGCCGTCGGATGATTAGGAAGGTCACGATCAATTTTCTTCTAGATTTTTAGTGAGCTTTTTTTTTTAATTTTTTTTTTTTGGAAAATTTTCATGTCATTCTATCGATTTTAAGTTTAAAGCTGAATTAAATTAAGAAGATTTCTTCTAGATTTTCGATTTTGTATATATTGATTTGTTGTATAGTTTCTTAATTTTTTAGTTTGTTTTTCTTAGATTTAGTTTCTATTTTTCTTTTGTTTTTCTTAGTTTTATGTTTTTTTGTAATTGGAGTTTGTAATATGCAAGTAATTGTTGTAGCTATGTTTATATTATAATTGTACTATAACTACAAAAAATTTACACTTTGAGAAATGAAAAAAAATTTTTTACCCCCTCTATGCATCTATTGCTTGCGGTTTTGGGAAGAAACCGCAAAGCAATAGACTTGAATATTTAATATTAAAAAAGAACCTATTGCTTTGCGGTTTTGGCTAGAAACCGCGAAGCAATAAGTGCAACATATTGTTGCGGTTTCTGCCAGAAACAGCAGCAATATCTTGGCCTATTGCTGAGGTCAAAAACCGCAACAATAGGTTAATTTCCTATTCTGCGCCCTTAATTGCTGCGCGGCCAAAACCACAGCAATAGGCCACTTGATGACCGCAGCAATAAGCATTTATTCTACTAGTGTAAACTGCCTCCAATCATCATGGCATGCTTCTCCGAACGATTCCCCAAAGGTATATTGTATAAACGCACCCAAAAGGGACAAAGCTTCATGGTGATATTCGAGGGCTTAACAACCCCTTCAATCTCATTCAAAAGAATTAAATTTTGATCGAAAGACCAAGGCCGCCCTGCCAACTTTTTCGTTTTGTCCTTGTGGTTCGCAAACTGCACCACAAACAACCCATTCTCAATCGATCGGAATAGGGCACCATTAGAGATTGCCCATATTTGGTTCAGCGTTCGTTTCAGCGCCTCGAAATTATATGTACGAACAATTAGAACTTTCCCTACCAAGGATAATTCAAGGTCATGGTTATTAGCATCTCCATCGTCTTCATCAAAAACGATTAGGTTATCTTTAGCTTCTTTGATTTGAAGATTCGAAACTCTGTTAACAATCTCCTCAACCATGAGGCTGCCTTCAATCCCAAAGAGGGATCAAAGTCTCGAAGAATCGAGTAGAAGAAGTGGACTACTAGGACTTCGCACTCAAACCCTATAGCTAAAGTAGTGGATTGGAGACTGCTAGAATTGCTGAGTGTTTGTTAATAATTTTGGAACGGAGGAAGTATCAAACTTTGTGCTTACTAATGCAATTTATCATTTTTTTCTACAGTTACTTCTTATCTTATGATTATGTGAGAAATTAGGTAAGCATTATGTTATAGTATGATTACCTTAATTTTTTTTATAAAAACTATTGTTTTGTAATAAGATTCTTTCACCGATAAATTACGTTAGTATTTCCTTTTTTTTTTGAGGAGATAGTATTCCCTTAGTTATTTCAAGTCGATTTGCAATATATTTTTCCACATTATGTAATTTTTTTATAAATATTAGGTTATCTTTTTTTAGTAGATTAAAATTTTAAAAATTGATATTGAATTAAAAAATTTATGAGATCTTTAAAAAGGTGCAACGACATATTTTTTTTTTTTTTTTTTACCTATAATAGGTAAACTATGAATTGGGATATAATATTAGCATAGATAATAAACTGGTTTATTTTCATGATTGATTGACCTATATACTAACAAAAGTGATTCCCG
This sequence comes from Beta lomatogona, assembly GCA_947646795.1. NCBI lineage: Eukaryota > Viridiplantae > Streptophyta > Magnoliopsida > Caryophyllales > Amaranthaceae > Beta > Beta lomatogona. The sequence goes on along the minus strand of CANSNZ010001190.1, from coordinate 211,358 downwards.
AATTATTCTTAAAAGTAATTTGCAAACTGCTTTGATTATAGAACTGAGTGTCAGTTATGGGTTTTACATTAACTTTCTTTAATAGTCGCAATACTAAGCAAAATTAGTCTAAAGTCGATCAATCAATCTTTATGTATATAAATAAAAATTGTCAGAATAAAGCATACATAACATTATTAAAATGTTAAATCACATAATTGGTTGTGGTTTGTAATATATTTAACATATTTTCTGTTCTATTCGAAAATGAAAAATAAAAGAAGACAGGATTTTATATTTTAACATTGAAAAATATAAAGAAAAAAACCCTAAATGATCTTAATGATTTCTCAAACCACAAAAGTAAATATATGTTTAAGATATCATATATGTATCTAAATTCAATCATTTTCGTTTACCATTTATAGTATATGATCTATCAAACATGGAATGGAAAAAATTTATATACACGAGGAAAAAAAAATCATTATGAAGTCATATGGGTAATATAGATTGTGATCGAAATGATATTTATAAATTTAACAAGATAACATTAACTATGAAAAACAATCACTAGATCTAGATGTGACTAAGGATACCTTAAATAGTATTAAAATCTAATTGTATTGAGAAAATCAAAAATATTCGTGCAACTAACATGGGTATAAAACAATGTTTTCAACATGTGATTTTTCGACAAGTTAGAATCAAACTTTTAAAACCATTATATCGCTAATACTAATTATATAAAATAAGTCATAAGTCATATTGTGTAGCACATGTAGTGGCAAATCCAGGATTTTGCGAGATGATGGATCACCAAGTCACCACTCACCACCATCCACCAACAAAATGTCAATCAATATCTAATGCATGAAATACTTCCTAAAAAGTTTCAAGAGTAATACGATTTTCGAATGACATAATTAAAAAATTCTAACTAATCATTAGTTTTGTTTCGATATTTTGTTTAATATCTTATAGTAGTTCTATTTAATTAGAATCCTGGCATTGTCTGCATAAGTAATGAATGTTTCCTTTCTTTGTGTTTAAAAAATAGAAGAAATAATATATATCTAATGTAAGAAGGAATATATATCATGTTAATTTGAAATACTAGTGAACTTATATAATTAGATACCAATTAGATATTAAATCTTAAGCTAATTTGGAAACTATTAGAACTCATAAAATCATTAAACATGTATCCTTCATTATGATTTATTTTCCAAAACGAAATCAATTACGGATATCCATATAAAAAAATCATATATCAAGTGATATGGATATCCGTAATTGATTTCGTTTGGAAAATAAAGTATAATGAAGGATACTTGTTATTGATGAGTATATATATGCTAATGTTAAATATGTATAGGCAAAGTGAAATTAATTATTGAATGATAATTTACTGCCATTATTTTGAAGAATAGTAAAATTGTATGCTACGGGGTTCCAAACAATATATTAGCATACTTATCATCAATCTAATTAGAAACCTCCTAATTATTAAGAATATCAATAATAAAATTGCTAATCATAATATTTTATTTATTAGGATGATTTTTCTTTCTCTTTTGGTGCCTATAAATATTCGAAGAAAAAAAATATACATTATTGCGTGAAAGGTGAACTTTAATATAAAGAACATAAAAAAATTGTAAAGTCGTATACTATAAACAACATTAGTAATATAATGATTGAAATTTACCCCTTGATTTAGTATGTTTATTATACTCTTAAGAACATAAAATTTCCTTCAATCTTGAAGGAATTGTACAATATAATAACAAAAAAAATTGAACAACTTTTATTTATCTACTCGACCTAAGCATAAAACAGCACCCGCTTCAAATTTCCATCCAATTTTGCTCACAAATACACATTATGTTATTGACAACACATTGCTCAATTTTAAAACTATTAAAATAGTATTTGCTTTTAACTTTCAACCTATTTCCAGCAGTGAACATGAAGAAATGAGTTCACTCATGGTACACCCGGGTGTACCATGCTCATGGTACACCCAGTGGCATTTTCGTAATAAATTACAACTTCAGGAGCACGTTGGTAAATTTTGCGTTCTCTCTCCTCTTCCTCTTCCGCGTATACTCCTCTCCCGCTGCTTTTGCTGCCATTCTTTCCGGCGACGCCACCGCTGTTGCTCATTTCCTCGTCGTTTTAATGGTGGAAGCTCAACAAGAAGAAATTATTCTCTCTCCAATTTTCAGTGAGGAGTTAGAGAGATAACAATGGAAGATCACATCCAAAACCCTAGAACAACTTGCGTAGTGATCGGAGGTCAAGGTTTCATCGGCCAATTTCTCATTTTGCGGCTCTTGCAACTCGGCAATTGGATCGTTCGAATCGCCGATTCTTCTCAGAGTCTTCATGTTGAGCAGAAATCTCTTCTCTTTGATGTTGTTTCTGATGGTCGTGCATCTTATTTCAAGTCGATGTTCGTGATAAATCTCAGCTTCTAAGAGGTAATTTGATTTTGTTAGGGTTCTTGAAAGTTATAAAGTTCGTAATTGATTCGTCCGTCCTTGTGTTTATCTTACAAATGATTGAATTATATTTATGTTAATGTTGGAGAATGTAGTTGTAGGAAGAGAATTTGAATAATTCGGTTGAGATTGTTGATCGTCGATTTTGTCGGAATTGGAGTTGAAATTTCTCATGAAGATTGGGGGTTTAGGGTTTTCCGATGCCATTGTTGCTCATTTGCTCGTTTTCTTCAATCGATTTTCGCTCGTTTTCTTCAATGAAAGAGAAAGTACTTTGTTCATGGTGTCAAGTTTGCTCATTTTCTTAAATGAGTAATTTGTGCTCATTCAAATTTTGCTCATTTTCTTAAATGAGTAAAAATGCTTGCTCATTTTGCTCATTTGCTCATTTGGCGAAAATAGCCTTGGGTGTACTATGAGCATGGTACACCTCGGTCTACTATAAAGATTCCCCGGAAGAAAGTATTTAGTAAAACTAATTATTATTTTTATAATAACCCTTTTGCATCACAAACCAATAACACTTATTGATAGTAAGTAAAACATTTGATCGCTACTCATATCTATTTGAAGTATGAAGATTGAATGTATAAATTAAATTCCGTTATTTTTTTTAATTTTCCCCTGTGAAGAAGATAAGTAAACTTGGATATTTTCATCATTTCCAATTGAAAGGGAGTAACTCATGAGCTTTCACATTTCTATAAGGCACGAGGGATGGGCAAGAGTCGGATCTGTGTCGGGTCCAACTTGACCCTAGACTCGAACCCTAAATTTTTGTGGACCCGAACCCTAAGGGCTGAAAAAATCAGACCCTGGACCTTAGGGTCTGTAGGGTCTAGGGCCGGTCATGGAGTTCTACGAAAGACATATCCTATATACAGCTGCCAGAGAGAATTCGCATTGGAACACTTACCCAATGACCCACTTTTCCAAATGATATCTTATTATAAGATTATTTTACCGCACCACTTTGTACAACTTTGACACCTGCAGAAATGTAAAACATCAACTAATTAAAAACCTACTGGCTACTGTAAATTATAAACATATTGTAATTCTGTAAAACTATTAGAGAATTCGAGAATTTCGTGAAGATCATGGTCAGCAACTAATTAGAGAATTCGCAGCAGTGGCGTGAAGATGATGGTCAGCAATGGCGTGAACTTCGTGAAGGAAGAAGGTCAGGTGGTGGTGTTCAGCGACTTTTCCGACATTTCTTGACGGGTTCTTTGCCGGATTTAGGATTTCGGTGAGTAGAGGTTGACGACGATTGGTAAAGATTTCAAATTATTTCCCTTGGAGTGAAGTAAAGTGTGGAAATAGGGTTTTCAAAGTTCAGTTTTTTTGTTTAGAAATCATATATACTTTTAAAAATAAAAAGGTAAAGCAAATATTAAATGATTTAGGGTCTAAGGGTCGGGTCTAAGGGTCTAAAATATTAAAAACCGGACCCTAAAAATTTCACTTGACCTGCACCGACCCTTAGGGTCTGAAAAAGTTGGACCCGCACCTTAAATTATGGTCGGGTCCAAGAGGGGTCCGAGGAGAGTCTTAGACCCATGCCCATTGCTAATAATGCATATGTGCTTATATTTTCACTTTTATATATATATGATGCATATGTGCTTATGCATATGAGCTTTCACGTTTCTATAATGCATATGTACTTTTTATTTTTAACCTAGGTATGTTCATTATTACACGAGGAGTATGTTCATTTTTTGCCTCTTGTTTTTATAATTTTTATTACTATTTTGCAATAAAAAGATATAAAATATATTCAGCGGATGGATGAATGGGTGATGATTTGGACGTAGCACCATCCAAATCTAATCCAATGTGTCATCAGCTCCATCAATCACTAAATTTTCATCTATATATTATAGGTTTTCATCCATCTTAGAAAATTGGATGAAACAGGATAATCGAATATCAAAAATAGATATCTCGTGTAATTTACACGGGTCTAGAAGTTAGGAAAGTCTTTTGATCTCAATGAGAAGAAAAAAGACAACTATTAGGTTAAATAAAGTTAGCGGGTGTTTAGAATATTTCCTTTTTTGCAATTATGGTAGATTAAAGAATAAAGTAAATTAGGTATCTCTTTAGATTTCAATGAATATGTTAGAATTATAGCATAATCAAGATAAATTTCATCATTAATGGGCATAATCATCTAGAACTAATAAATAACCAAGATAACCAGGTTTATTCCATCACAAAAAAAAAATCAAATGTATAGAAATCGGTTGATTATTTTATTGAAGCATTTATAAATCCTATTAATCATATTATATATGTTTAAACAGTAGCAGATCTAAACTTGACTTGCTAAATTTCTTTAAATATAAGTAACATTTAGATCATGATATTTATATTGGGACTAAATAATATCTATAATACTCCATTTGTCCTAAAGGTAGGCGATATGTTATAATGGGGTATATTCTAATTTAATTAATCAATAGATATCATAGAAGATAGCAAGACATATTTATTAGAATGAGAAAGTGTGTGAGATCTTAAGTTTTTAGTAGTGGTAAGAAGTTGCTTTATCATTTTCCACAATAAAATACTTCCTCCAGTTTCGAAAGATCCTCCTTGTTACTGTTATCTCATATACCAAGGAGAATCAATTTGTATGGGGTCTGGGTTGGGTAAAGTAAGAGAGAGAAAGGGGGTTATGGAAAATAATAAATAAAAAGGGGGTAAAGTAGGAGAGAGAAAGGGAGTAAAATTGAATTAATAGTGTAATGGTGGACCATATGATAGGGACATGAGAGGGTAAAAAGGAGAAATTTTTTGCCAAATAAGGAATAAAGTAAAGAGGAAGATCTTTTGGAAACGCACTTAAACGGAAAGAGTGAGGATATATTAGGAACCGGAGGGAGTATTCAATAACTAGAGAATATAATGAATACAAAAAGAAAATTCATATAATGCAAGATGATGAAAAACACGATGAAAAGTCAAAAAGTGTTTTGAATAGAAGGATCATATTCCTTCACACCATAAAGTCATGTGTAATTATTATTGTTATGAGACAAAAGAAAATGAAAAGTGTTATGATTACTCTAAAGCAAAGGACGTATTAAAAATTAATTTACATGAATTTTCAATATAGAAGACTACAAAACAAGTAAATATAACGAAAACAATATGATGAGACTGTAATAGCCCATATTTCCATGCAGGTTTAATTAGACGCTAATTATGTATTTTAACTTAATTATAATATTTGAGCATAGTTTGATGGAGTTTGTTAATAAGATTTAATGTTTTAAAGCAAAAGGAAAACTCTATATCTTACAAATGATATTTGTATATTTTGTTGTAGGATTAGTATTTTGATTTTAGAAAAAAAAAAAGGAAACCAATTGTATAATTGTTGAGGTGTCAAATAGTATAAGAGTTTCCTCCTCGTGTCCTAACTTCAAGAAGCCAGAGAAATACTCTTCATAATCAAAAGCCATATCATATCTCACATAGATCAAAATTTCTCTTCAACATCTTTAGTTACCCAAGTAATTGAGAATTGGAGAAACCCCAAATTGAAAACAAAACCCCAAACAATAATTTTCTCTCTCCTCTGATTTTATACCCCGTACTGTGCATGTTCAATTTCTGCATTCTGGAGTCGAAATTTGCCCAAACGTATTGCATGAAAGTTGTAGATCTCGAAAAGTTATTGAACTTAGACCCAAAAATCACTCGATTCGGAGTTCGGAGCTATGAGTTATGGCCTTTGCAAGTTTGGTGTTGCGACCTTCATTTCTCTCTCCTCTGTTTTTTTCCGACAATCTGTTTCCTCAATTATCTACAACATGCAATCCAATTTTGCTCTTTGTTGCTGCATCAAAGTTGTAGATCACTTCGAGTTAATGAATTTGGGCACAAAAATCGCCCAATTCGGAGTTCAGAGCTATGAGTTACACCCTTTGCAAGTTTAGCACTGATGTTGTACTTTTGGATGCGTTGCTGCCGCGTATTCTTGCTCTATTTATTCTCTCATCTTGTAGTTTCTCAAATTGAACTATTATTGAAGGTATAATTTAAATCCCTCTTATTTTTCAATATTATAAATTAGCACCAACTGCCTCCTCTCCCTTTTTTCTCTCTTCTCTCTCCTCTCCCACAAAACCCTAATTTTCAACCTAGGGGCTACCGTCACCCTTTTGGGCGGTGGTAAGCCCCTTTTCTCCTTTTGTTACTAGTTTTTTATGTTAATGTTTTTAATAAACTTCAGTCTCTCTTTAATGGAGATTTTTTCTACCCATTTATTGGGTTATATCTACCCATATATTGGGTTTTATCTCTCTCCATGTGAGAGTTTGGAGACTTTATTTTTAGATTTTTGTGTAATTCAAGTGGTTGATTTGTTGATTGAAATTTGTGCGGGGTTGCAACGGATGTCAGATTTCGTTTACAATCACTTGAATTGGATCCAGCTTCTACTTCAAAACTACAAAAGATCGATGACCCCCTTGCGAAAAGTGCATCGGACAGCGATGTGAAAGACGAGGGTTTTCAGAAGTGTTAGATCTACTCAACGATCGTGGTTTTATCATATTAGAATTGTATTTATTTCATTTTGATATGTATTTGTTTAGTTTTGACTTCTATTGTAGATGTCGTATGACTTTGAATCAATGAATTAATTTTTAATTTCTAAAAAAAAAAAAATTTAACCCCTCTTCATCTCTTTTTCCTTTAATTTGAAGAACCCATATTCAGATTCCATTGGGTTTAATTCAATAACTTTTGTTAATGGTTGAGTTCAAAAACCTTGATCTAATCGCAAATCAGTCAATGAATTCGATTGCTTATAATTTTGAAAAAGCTTATTTTATATTTTGATTTTTCAAAATCGGTTTTATTTTAGTTTCCTAGAAAGGGTTTAGCTTGGATGTAGCCTCCTTTGTGGAGGAGTGTTAGTATTGTTGAAAGAATTGGAGTGTTTAAAGAATGGTAGTTGAAAGGAACTGTTGTTGATATTAGAGGATGATGGTTATTGGAGATTATCTTAGTATTCAACTAATGGGATAAAATGGTCGAGCAAAGTTAATTTGTTAGATTGAAATTTAGTACGAATGGTTTTTAATTGTTATTATTATTGTTATGAGGTGATTATTGGAGATTGATCACGAAATTGGAGATGTTGGACTCTTGAAGATTATTATGAAATCGAGCATTATTTGGAGAATAAAGAGGTACACACATGTCCTTCCACCTTCGAACTATATCCATGTTTCATGTGATTTCATGTGTTGAGCTTAATAAGCTTTTATATAAATACTGAATTATTCAAAATATTATTTGTGTGTTTACAAGAGTTGTTGACTACATGACTGGTTTTAAGCTATGAGCGAAAGCTAAATATGTGATGAGTTTTATTGAGTGAAATCTTTATGAAGAACTGATTGGAGGTAGTTGAATCCTTCAAGAATATAGATGTGTGATATTATTAAACCTACTTGTTTTCCACATCGAATTTATAATAGATTTCTTATGCTTAGTAAGTTGATATTTTATATGAATGTGTAGCTATGAGAATTAAAGCAAGGATCTTTAGTATATCTAACTATATATGTGGTTTTACAACAAGTACTCCGATTTACGAACTACGCCAGGACTTCGACTCGATATCTTTATGAACTCGCTTTCGATTTAAACTATAGTTATATTTGAAAGTTTCAGAGAAAAAGAAAGGAATTTTGATCAAGGATGTTGAGTTAAAATTTCAGGTTTAAGACAATTGTCAAAATTTTTGTGATTAGTTTTATATGGAATTCTGAAAGTATGAAAGACTCTTTATTATGGTTTGAGATTTGATTATATATGATCATGAACTTTGAAAATTATGAATTTGAGTTATGAGCAAATATAGACTCGTGAAATTATAAATCATGTTTTTCTAGTTCTAATAATGACGAAGAGGATGTTTACTCCTACTTAAATTTTTTATGAAGAAGTTCTCATAGTAAAACTCTCTCAAAATTTGGTCAATTTAATGAACATTATTTTCGGATTTAAGTTCGAAAACACGTAAGTCTAGTGAAATAAGTTATATCTTTACAGAATATCATTGATGAATTATATTTTATGGAGTTTGGAATCTAAGTTAGAATGAATTTGGTGGGGGATGAGTACTTGTGAAGTTCTGTTTAAGAAATACAATTGTCACCTTGAGGGTATTATTAGAAGTAGGCAACTATCCTAAGATGTACGTATGGCGTATAAACAAGGTTGAATGGTATCACCCGAAGTTATCTCCGGAAATACTATGGAGCTCGGTTATATAAGAATGAAGGTCTATGATGTCATAATTGAAGGACAAAGTAATTGTTGGGTGGTTCTAACTAAGAAATGAAGATGTTATGTGATGGATTTAGATTATATAGTTAGAGAATAGTCACTTGGATGTGAATATTGATTTATGGGTTAATGGAGTTGTTACGAGAGGTTTGTGAGTTCAGAGGATGTGTAGCCAAAATAAGTATTAGAGATAGGAGATATCAAATATTGAGGAGTAGGAGTTGAGATAAGAATGTCCTATCAGTGAAATAAAGGATCCATATCTTGGTGGTGATTTAGAGGAGTATCGATTAAAGAGATATAATTTACAATACTTATGTAAAATAGATCATATCCGCAAAGGGGTCAAGTAAAAGAGTTTGGAGCATAATTTCTTCTATTAGATGAGTAAGATAAAAAAAATATAAATCTAGATAATAGAGTGCCTGGCAATTAAAGTTATATAATAACAATACTAAGCGTATGGTGTTAAGAATAATATGAGCTTTCAGTACAAACACATGGGACGTATGGTTGTGAATTATAAATTTAATAAGGATCAGAACAACGAGTTTGAGTATTGGGAAATACTAAAGTTTAGATGGAAAATTGTATCATAGAATATTTAATTATAACATGGAAATATGGAGTGAGATATTTTGACTTGCCATAGCAATTGTAGGTGATTTATGATAATGTAATAAGGTCATATTCTTGCAATGAGAGTTCATGTATTGGGGAATAAGAAAACCTTTAAGGGGAAAATTCATATCATGAGAATTTTGGAATGCTATAGTTTAGATGCTATAAGTTAAAGACGGAAGTCCAAGTACAAAGAGAAACTATTATGATGAAGGAAATTGCCAAAATGTGTTAGAGGATACCTTATAGTCTACAGGTAAAATATTACAGGTTAATTGTACGAGCTTAGAATTGGGTTTCGATAATAGTTAATTATCTTATAAATCTTTGAGAAACATATTTTACATTTTGATTATGTTATGGGTTCGACTAGCGGAAAGACATTTGATTTCGAATACGTTTTATGTATATTACTTCCTTTAAAAATATTTGAGGTAAGTAAGATTATTTTGAGATTCGAGTTTGTGTTATAATAAGATTATTTTCAGGTATTTTGGATATGTTAATTACATTTCAACTCTGTTTTGTTTTATATTAATTTACGGCCGGAAGTTTTAGTCGTTGATACACTTTGGAATTGAATATGCGATACGAATTGAGAACAGGAGTATAAGTTTTGAAAAATATAAGTTTGTGTTATTGAGAAAATAAGGATTATGATATAGTTATCGTTTTATGGGGAAAGTAAATAACATTTGTGGAGCGAGTTGCTCAATATGTGTTATGGAGCGGGTATTGCTCCCTTGAGTAGTCATGACCTAAAAAGTTCTTGAGGTTAAGCTTCGGAAATTCCTAATTCGAGTACCGAGCGGGGAAGTTATGTTCATTTTAAGTTCAATGTTTTTGCTTGCAATTATTTTGACAAAGTTTCACATGTTCAAGTTAACTCAACCCTTTTAATAAAGTTTAAATGATCCCACCAAGTGCCTATATGACTTTCACAAGCAGTAAAGAATTTATTATTTCCTTATATCTTTATACCTAACTAATATGTGAAATTGTTAATGTAAAACAAAAGATTTCAGAAGAAGATTTAAGTCTTGCAATCATTAACAAAACTATAGTTGTTGTGATTCTTTTTCCTCTCCATGGATGAATATGTTTTCTTTGGAACATGTGTGGTATTGATAAATTGTACACTTAAACTATTTATGCAAATAAACTACGAATACAAGTGGTATCGATAAATTGTGCCTTTAGACTATTTATGTAAGTAAATTATAAACACAAGTGGGTAAAGGACGATATCAAATAAGGTACGGTATGAACAACAACCCTTGGAGGATGGGTGATCTCCTTCCGAACCCTAGTCTAGGTGGGTGAAGTCCAAAGAGATATTAAAATAGGACATGTCCTGGTTAAGGCTTGCAAGCATAATTATTTAAAAGTTGGGGTGACGACCTCCATTACTTTAGAGACAGTCGGCTCCTTGTGTAAGGAGCCCCTCTCTCTTCGTGTTCACTTTACCCAAGAAATTAATAGACCTAAATGGTTTTGAATGATCTAAGTGGTGATCTTCTCGATATGAAATCTTACTTTAATGCGATTGTGTAAGGATAGTAATCCTGAAATTTTAAGTAAGCACCTTACTTGTGAAGTATACTAAATTCTAGCATGAATTGTATATGAATCTTAAGCCGCCAAAAATGAATTTTTGGGGTTGTTCCACTAGATGAGTAATAAACTACGCAACTATAATTTAAGCCACTAAAATGAATTTCCCGATTGGACAAAGTGTGTGTACTCGGTTTTTCCGATTTTGTTCTTGGAACCTGTCCCGGTGGGGGCGAGTTCATTGTTAGTAATTTTGCAGGGTTGACGTCGAGGACTTGGAGTATGTTTATTGAGCAAGAAGAAGATTTTTATGTTATAAAATGGTGGGCTGAGGTTATAGTTAGATGCCTTATTTGGAAATATTCTGTAATCTGATATTTGGTTTTCAAGTTGTTTTGTTGTGGGCCCCAGACCCGCAGATCCAGGATCATTTTTATAGGTTTTGTTTCCGCTGCGAATAAATGTAAATTCGATGTTTGTTAAGTGTTGTTTGTGTTTTGTGTATCTTAAGTGTGATTAGCTAGCAGCTCAGAAGTGCGGGCTGTTTCAGAGACTTTTATGACAGATCATTGAATTCTCATTTTTGTGCAATCATTCTCTTAAATTGTACAGTATCCCAAAATTATATTATAGATAACGCCTGTCGTAATTCCCGGTACAAATAGTGGTGGCTTGGTGGGTGGTGGCTAGTGGGTGGTCTGGTGCAGTGTAGCGATGGTGCAAGACAACAAGAGAGAGGGGTTAAGCGAGACTGCGAAAGGGGGAGCAAAGTGGTTCATGATTGAGTGCCGGTAGTGGTGCAAATTGTGATTTTATATAAGACTCTAGATGAAGCAATAGGCAGAGTGAAATCTTCTTCACCAACTTTTTTTAAGTTGGTCACGTGTTTTTACCATGACGTTAACTACATGAGTCACTGAAGGCACGGGTCATTTGAAAATATATTCTTAATATACGATATGATTATAAAAACTTTCAATCATGAGCTAATGTTCGAACCATGATTTTAGGAGAAATATCCTAAAACCCGAAAGTTATAAAACAAAAAGGAAAATTTCCTCGGGTACCCCCGAGGTTTGGCGTAATTCCCAAAATACCCCCACATTTGGGGAATTCCTCGATACCCCCGAGGTTTGTGTTTGGGCTCAAGACACCCTTACTATGGACGGAACCCTAACGCCGTTAGGTTTTCTCTCTTCTCTCTCCTCCCATTCCCCTACCCACTGCCAACCCCCTCCCCCTAACCGGCGACCACCACCCACTCCGGCGCCGGCGACCCAACCCCCCTCCCTTCGTCGGCCGTAACAATAGCACCCCGGCGACCCCACCCTCTCCTTTTCCCCCACCCTCGACACCCCACCCTAGCCCTCCTTTTCCCCATTCTCGATTCCCCCCACCCCACCCCGACACCACCCCCCTTTCCCCCTCTCGGAAATGGCCCCCTCCCCCTGTCCCCCATCGTGAGTCGACCCCCTCCCCTTCCCCCACCCAGATACGCCGCCCCCAAAACCCTTAAACCCACCCCCGAAACCACCCTATGCTGTTGTTCTACTTTGTTATGGCCGGGCGCCAACGCCAGGGGGTGAGGGAATCGGGAATGAGGAATGGAGGGGTAGGGTCGTCGGCATCGCGAGTGGGGGAGGGGGGGTTTGGCAGTGGGTGGGGAATGGGAGGAGAGAGAAAATTGGGGAGAGAGAGAAGGAAAACCTAACGGCGTTAGGGTTCTGTCCATAGTAAGGGTATCTTGAGCCCAAACACAAACCTCAGGGGTATCTGAGGAATTCCCCCAAATGTGGGGGGTATTTTGAGAATTACGCCAAACCTTAGGGGTACCTGAGGAAATTTCCCAATAAAAAATTCTCATGCATTTTGATGTGTTTTTTTGTTTTATTTACGTATTTATAAATTTATATATCACGATTATAAGATTTTAAAACTTTAAAATGTTGTAACAAAAGAATTTATATCTATAATGAAATATAATTTTTCATTTTATATTCTCTGAACTTTAAACGCATGAATTCTAATAATTATGGAATCAATAGAGTTGGAATAAAAACAACTACCAAATAAACAATCAATTCCCCTGCATTATACACAGAACACAAGTCCTAATCATATCTACATAAAACCTCCCGTGCATTTTTGCACGGGTGAAAAACTAGTTTGTTAATATAAATATACAATGATGTAGTTGGCCATGTCTAAGGAGTAATTAAGTTTATTCAATTCCTAAAATAAATTAAGGCTCTATCACATGGACCCAATGAATACTTCATCTTTGTTAATATAATGCTTCGTCAGCACTAAATTATAAATATCACTCGGTGGCAATACATATTTTTTTTAAATGGTAAGGAGAAGGACATATTTTTTTTTAAATGGTAAGGAGAAGGACTTTGTCTAAACCTCAACCCGTATTGTGTTTTGATTTAGCATTTGCGAGTTTAGCACTTGAGAGTAAGAGGGAAATGTAAGGGAAATCCCTACTCTCAAGTAGGACACTTAGGAGGATTTCACCTTGTGACCTTAAAGTTATGTAGTGAATCTGAATCCAACCAACTACACCAAGTAGTCTTGTACTTCATATCAGTACATGAAACATGATGGATTAAACTAATACTACTACACTAATTAAGACTTTGGTTACCTCTTATATGGTCTATTTTATCTTTTTTATTTTTATTTTATTTTGAAAAGAAAAGGGAGAGTTCATTGCATAAAATTATCACAATCGTCACTAGCTACAACATTAGCAACAAACTCGGGGCGACACATCCCAACAAGACCCTTTCACCCACCTCTAGCGGAGAGGACTTTGCTAGCAAGTAGAGGTGGGCATGGGTCAGGCCGGCAAGCGGGCCGGTTAGGCCCGACACCGTTTGGGTCGGGCCAACCCCGCCCTAGACGTGATCATGGGTTGTGCTTGGCCCAAAAACGGGCCGAAAATTCGTGCCCAAAAACCACAAATTCGAACCGGGCCAAAATTTAGCCTATTTTTACAAATCTAGCTTGCCCGTGGTCCGAATTTTTAATCCAAAAATTTAGGTCGGGCTGCGGGCCGAAACTGAGTACCAAAAGCCCGCCCATTTTCGGGTCGAGCCCATGCTGATCACCTCTACCCGATCAAAGCCTGTTGCCCGCTACGTGGGCCACAGGATTGTCACGTTCAAGAAATTTTATTTCAGACCCGGCACGACACGAGCCCGCCTATATGGCCCGTGGGCCGATCTCCCCTTCTGTTTATTGTTTAGTCTAAAACTGCGAAAATTCCAAAAAAATAACATAGCCGTTGACAAAATTTGGAAATTTCAAGCCTGACCCGCCATTGGCCATTGCCCCAATCTCGCAGGCCGAGCCCGTGTCCAGGTCTTCTAGCAAGTGAGCTACGACATTACCCTCCCTTTTATTTTATTGGTGCGTGATACTTCAAGTAGTTAATACTAGTAGTATACGATGCATGCGTCAACAACCTTATGTAGTTATATGTATGAATGGACATATTTTTTTAATCTAAAATTATGTTGGCAGTGATGTAAATTATTAAGGTCCTTTTGTAGACGTTATTATCTTTTTAAATTGAAGGTGATCGATTTTTAACCTGTTCAATACCGTCACCAAAAAATTTGGTCGATGATTTAATAATTCCTTGTCAGCGGCTTTAGTATAGTTCTTTAACAATTGTAAATGTTAATAAACCATATTGTTTGGACTTTGTATATACCAAGTATTATGTTGTCAGGATATATCGCTAACTTTATTGATTGAAGATTGTAATTAATTTCGTGAATTGATTGTGTGAATCTTTTTTGGTCAAGTTATTAATGGTGATTGCATATTTTATTTTGTCACTTATTTCATATGGCAAGTTGCATTGAGTCTCATTTTTTAATTTTTTTTATTTATTAAAAAACGTTGTTTTAAATTATTAGATGGTATTCTAGCCATTTTAAAGGGGAAACACCACACCTCCTCCATTGGCTTATATAATAGAGATAATCATTTTTGTTAATATTATGCTTTAGCTTTATCAGCACTAACTAAACTATAAGAAAATATATAGTACTATACTGATATATGAAGTACAAAAACAATAGCCCCTCAAAAAAAAAAAAAGTACAAAAACAATAGTAGACCTCTGTAGTGGTCTACTTAATTTTATTTTGTTGTAATTGCTACTGGATTCTGCCTGGCATCATTTTCCATCATTTGCGTTGTTACTCGATCGCTTTAGGTTTGCTTCAAAGGAGAAAAGCCCAAATCCAATCCAAATTTCAAATAACATTTGATTGTGGATTTTAACTTTAGTCCAATTCGAATTTACACCAAGTTCAAACCAACCAATCCGATTTAAGACTTGAAAGTTTGGATCTAATGCCAAAGTCCAAAATAAATGAATTAACTGCTTTTGCCCAATGGGCCATGAAACTTAATTGTTATATACATTAGCCTATAAGCCTAAAAATAAATCTTAGAAATGAATACTTCTCCGTAACTGTTACACTATTTTTTAGAAATGAAAACTGCACTATTTACATTTGACCATACATTTTTTAGTTTTAGATAAATTCAACCGTTACTATATGATATGTTGTTGGACTAGCTCGTCTCAATGTATACTTTCATAAGATTAACTTTTTATAATTTTTACTAATAGACAATTAAAGTTATTAATGGTCAAAGTATTGCATCGACAAGCGTGAAAGTCAAAATGTAACATCTATTTTGTTACGGATGAAGTATAATCACATAAGAGTCTCACAAATAATTTAAAAGAGAAATATCAACATATTAGCTCTTGAAGATGATTAAATACCCATAGGCCACATAGTTTGGGTTTGCTTCTTTTTTTCCAATCCAAATGCTCTCAATGCAATTGAATTAAATGTTCTAATTTTTTATGTATTATGTGACTAATTCACTAATCTTATCCAGTCTGACTTATTTGTTTGGATTAAATTTAGTTTTAAATATAATTTGAATAATTTTCACCTCTAAAATACCATTTGGACCCTTTATTTGTTTTTGGTTCATCGTCATGTATCGTTTATAACTCTTTAATGAGAATTGTTAAACAAAACTTATTGATTAAAACAAAAGGGATTAGAACAAATGCGTAAAATCTTGGTGTTTCAAATAACAAAAAAAGGGCTCCTTTAAAAAAATTCTAACGCTTCTTTTATGGGGTTTTATAATTTTTTATCCCACACAATACACACCCAATGATTAGACCTTCTTGCTCTCTATTAAGCTCTAAATATAAAACAAGACTCAAATTAATTAGGTCCTCGTTTGGCAAAATTAGCGATTAAAGTAGAATTAGCTATTGAGGTAGCTAGCTATTAGAGTTTAACTAGTAGTTGTTAGCGATTAATGTGCAAAGTAATTGTTTAGAATATAAGTGTTTGGCAAAAGTAGTTGCCGGGATTGTAAAAAAAAAAAGGACATATATTTACTTATGGAGTTAGATATAACAATTTGATTAATTAGTAATTTAAAACTCAATGATTATTTTTCAATGAAACTTACATAGAAAAAGAATTATACAACTTTTACTACTCAAATAAATATATAAGTTTTGGATAGTCAACCCTTGCAAAAATGGTCATCATTTGTAAAACATACTTCCTCCGTTTTCTTTTGAAATATATATGGAAATCAACATCTTAATAATACTAATAATCATAGAAAAAGGGTATATATCTTTTTTTATAATAGCTAGTTGAACTTAGACACTTGTGAAATTTGGGTCATAAAATATTATAAGACTTTAGCTAACACTTTTCTCGAAAGAAAAAAAAATTAACAAAAAATTCCCAAGTATTCCAGCTTATAAGCAATTTGCACAATACTTTATTATAGATTTATTGATATAATATAAGAACAAAAAGATGATCAAAATCATAATGCAATGTATGCTGCTTGCAAACGCTAGCTTATGTATCTCAAACGTCACCCATTCTAACGTTTTACAAAAGTTACTCTAATCTCTACCTTCCATTATAACCGCTACCTTGCTAAACTCTCTTTTTTTTCCCTAAGTAGTAGGCTTTTGGTCCAAGCCTCTATCCGCTTACCTAAACCCTAGTGCCAAACATATCCTTAAAGGAGATAATTTTAGACAGGAATCCAGGCCCACTTTTTAGCCCATAGCCATAATAAAGGCACATCTACATCCTTCTTTAGTTCTCCTAAGTCCTAATGATAAATGAAAATATCATGATACAGTCATACAGATACACAATTTAGCATTAGTTTAAACATTTCGCACGCTCATATTAACACATTATTAGTAATAATACATTAATCCTATGAAATTAATTTGCGTAAAACTGATATACTTTACATTAATTATTGTCCATATCATCTGTTAAACCCTATTATAACTTTAGTAATACTTATTAATAATGTTATATATGCATTATCATAATATCACTTGCACCAAAAAAAATGCATTATTATTTATCTATACTCCTATCTATATATTGCTAATTAAGATTCTTTTTCATTTATCTATTTAAAATGCCCGTTTTCGTTTAGTCAAAGAGGAATATTAACATAGTAAAAAGTTAACACTATATTGTTGGGGCCTGTTCTCCCCAACTTATTTTTAGTTCAGTTCAGTTCAGTTCAGTTCCTAAATTATTATCATTACTATTAATTAGTTATAATTTAATTCAGTTCAGTTTAGTTCAGTTCAGTTGTTTTATGCCGAAGAGAATAGGCACTTGATTGAAGACATAACCAACATATTCCTCGTCACATTCTTATTCTCCATTGTCATTTACTCAACTCTGCCAATTAATACCATTATTTTCTCAGAAAACATCCAGCTGAATATGTCCGAGGGATGAAATTAAGAAATCATTAGTGAGAGAATTTATCAGGGTTATCAATAGATGATTTAGAACAACACCATACAAATTTTGCTACTAGGCCTAAAAAGAAGACCAGACATTAGTATTTAGTATATTTGTAAAATTTCAACTTAAAATGCCTTGAGGTTTGGCCTAATCCAAGTTTAATGCCATGATTTTTTCATATTTCAATGAACTTTTTTTTTTTTTGACGAGATATTTCATTGAACTTCAATGCCCTAAGATTACAAAATCTCGTTGTCAAAAAAAATAAAAATAAAGATTACAAAATAACTCAACCTCATTGGCTTGAGGACTAAAGCAATGTTGAATTCAAGCCGGGTTACGTTCACTGTTCAATATTGAATGTGTTTAAATCACGTCCTCACTATATAAAATCATTGTAGCACAAATAATTTTAACTTCAAAATCTTTTATAAAATCATTATAAGAATCATACACCTTTTTTTTTGGTCCCAGTATCCCCAAGGTATGCACTCATGTCTCATTGCATCCTTTTCATGAAGTTAAAGTGAACAGCAAGATTCACATTTTTTGCTGAAGTATAAGACAATTAATCGAATATGTTGATGCTAGTTTATGACTTTAATTAGGCAACTCAACAACCACTTAATTAAAAATCAGGGGGCGGGTTCTTACTTGGTAGCTGCTCAACTGGAGAAAACACCTGAAATGTTTTTGTGCATATTCTATGGTGGAGTAACACATTGCTTTATCTAACAACTAATCGTTGTATTGGTCGTTTGAGTAATTGAGTTAGCTGTTAACATTAGTTGTTTACAATTTTTTGGGTAAAATCAATTGTTGGTCATTAGTTTTTCATATGTTAAATAGACAACTTTTGTGGAAAAACGCTAAAAGCTAATGTGAAAGAAGAAAAATACTGAAAGTAGCAACTACCAAATATGGCCAAAAACTAACCAAAAGTTGGTAAAAGGCCATTTACCAAACAAAACTTCAATATGGTGCTTTTGTAATGGTTCCAAATTCCAATCAATTTCAAGTTGGCATAAAACTACATACCAAGTAAAAGTTATATGATTTAAAACCTCTACAAATAAGGTATACTTCAAATCACCTATTTGTAACCTATATGCTTACGGGAGATTCTTGAGTCTAATAGTACCATTGCTCATCTCCTAAGAGTCTAAGACAGAGACATGGGGGTCAAAGTCTAAGGTCCCTTTTTTTCAACTTAATCTTGCTTTATACGAATTTATCTAAAACTTATTAGACCTTATTTAGTCGCTTATTAGACGCTTATATGAGTTTATTTTGTGAGTTCGTCAACTTTATTTTTACTTAAATTGAGCTTATCATAAGCTTATTAGGCGCTTATTAAACCTTACTCCGAATTTATATGTACTTATTTTTTTTCTTATCAAGACTAAAAACAAAGTGAACGAGAATAGGCCTCTACCGATATCACTTTAGATTAGGGGTTGTTTTTAATTCCGAGCTCTAATTGAAGTATTGGAGTCTTGGAGACGGTAGGCCCGTATAGTCCGCATACCTACCAAACAAAACCTTGACCTTATTGACCGTAATAGGAAAATACTAGAACGAACTTGATGAAAAAACATGCAACTAAAAAAAGTTACTACTAATAACGTTGAAGAAAGAAACCAAAAAGTTACTTAAAGAAAGCAATTACAAAGGGAATTAAGAAGGAAGAATTAGAAAAAGACGTGCGTGGATATTGTAGTAGGAGTGTAGGACAGGAAAAAAGCATGGTTATAAGTTCTTTTCTTGACTCTTTAGTCTTTAGTCCTTAACTCCTTAGCATGCATGGATAATGGACTTCACATGGTTTGCCCATCACAATATTTTCTCCCTCATTTTCTCTCTCCTCAATCTTTGCCACCTTTATTGTTCTGCCTTTCTCGGTTTTTAAGCTAACATCTTACAAGTTACAAGTTGGTAGGTTTTTTTAGTATACCCCTTTTCTTGCTTTTTAGCTCTTTTTCAGCCACATTATTATACTTTGTAAAATGTAGTATAGTATAGTTTTAAACTCACCCCCGGTCTTTATTAGTTTCTGCCCTCACATTTTGTACACCTATTCACATACGACTTTATTTCTCTTGTGATTTGTCTTAAGGAAAAAATATAGTCATGTGAGATCTTGTTAGATTCATTTCGATGTGTAGTATCCAAATATCAAATTTTTGTAATTTTTGCTTATTGATAATTAGAGATATTAAGGTTCAAATTAGTGTATCGGCAAATATCTTACATAGAAAGGGGTAAAACTAATAAAAATAGGAGGGAGTAGTTTGTATTGTTTGTTTAAGTTGAATGAGATCTTTTAAAACGTAACTGTAAAAATAACAAATTGTAATACTTTGAGAGGGTTGGTTACGTTTCTACTACGTCAAGGCATTTTAGGGAAATAAATGTCTCTACTTTCTAACTTTATTTTTCCTTTTGAAGAATTCTCATGCACAAAATGTTTAATTTGATAAGTAATAGTAACTGTCGATCTGTCATCATTCATTGGAGAAAGGTGATAGGGCACCAGAAGTTGTTGGACACACCACACATGCATATCTCTATTATACTCACTATTTTTTTTAATTGCGTCATTTCTTTTTTACGTTTGCCGAGACGCTTTTTTAAACGTTAATATCTCTTATTGGGTGTAAGTAAAAATTATAAAAATTTGATATTTGGAATCCTTGCATTGAGGCGAATCTAACAAGACCCCACTTGACTATGTTTTTTCATATATAATGGTGTGAGATAGCTTAACAAAGTTGGTTGATGAATTGTGCAAAAAAAAGGCAAATGGCTGCAACTAAAAAATATAGAGGTAATATAAGTGAAGGGGGAGGCATGGTGTCCCCTATTAAATGAACTATAATACCCTTATTTTTTAAATTACATCATTTTTGCTTAAAATTTTAGAATAATAATGGGTAATCAACACTAGAGGAAAAAAGCCCAAGGGTTGCGGTCAAAAGGGCCTAAGGGCTGCGTTTTTTGACCGCGGACCATTGGACTAACGCCCTTGACATTTAGGAAGGGTCGCGGTCCGAGCTAAAACCGCAGCCCTTGGTGGGTTAAGGGCCAAAACCGCGAGCCTTGGTGGGTTAAGGGCTGCAGATTTGGCCCTTAACCGCTGACCCCTAACCTACCAAGGCTGCGGTTTTTGCCAGCTTGACCCTTGTGACCCAAAAAAAATAAAAAATAATTTTTTTTTTGCATTTTTTTGTCCTAAATGTTCCCAAACGATTATATATATATAAGTATGTTTTTCATTACAAATAATGTTTTTTACACAAATATAGAGAAACTAATAAGCTGAATTACATTAGTTCGAGGATGCCCTCGATTGTTCGAATTGCAATATATGAGTCGGGATCACAACCATCGGAAAATAAAGCAACTAAAGAACAACCATGAATATATTACAACAACGCCACCAAGATCATCATCCGGATCTCTCGAAGCAACTTTTACGGGAGATGATAGAACCCGGCAAATAAAACCAAAATCGCTTTAATTTGAAGGTGAAAATATATCTATGTAAGTACTGCAATGAAGAGGCGGACCCACTCCACAAGAACAACTTTCGGAGGGGGTGCGGGGTGCATGGGGGGTGTAGCCTGGGCAAGGCAGGGGTGTTGGGGTGGGGGGCGGCAGGGGGGATAGTAAGGCATAAGGTTGTAGATGTCCATGTCCATAAGTGATCCAAATTTGTGGCTGCTTAGTGGTGCATTTAGTTGTAGGGACCACGAAGTAGTGCACAGGAAAACAAGTAAACAACACAAAGTGTCGTTCTAATACATTTAGGAGTCACCCTCTCACTCATTTTTCAGAATTCGGATCAACGTATCTTGTTAGTTGTTAGGATTCAAATAATTAAAAATGTGCGGTGATTACTAATTAAAATCAATAATTTGGTAACTAATGACCATTAGATAGTTTCCATGCTAATTAGTTTACCTTATTTCAAAAGCTGTGTTGATTTCATATGAGGTAAGACTAGATCAGACCAAACTTAACTATCAGATCAGATCACTGAAAAAATTTATATCAAACCAAAGTAGGAAAACATGTAATGAATCAAAATCACATGAAGACCATGTATAAGAAATCACGAGTCTATTGTACCTTTCTGAAAAAGGAAGCCATATCTGCCTATAGTACTTCCATGTTGGCACAAGTTGACATAGATACTTCAGTTCCACTGAGAAAATGAAGAATCAAAGAAAAATGATTTGACCTGATATGTATATGCATGAACACGAGAATTGGTCGTTCATAATTGTTTCATTCATTGAACACTTTTGTACTCATTCTTCACAAATTAAAATTCATAACTAGATTTGAGTTTTGACAGAATTAATGAAAAGGTTGATTATACAAATCAATTCAAGTGGTAGACATCCCTATAAGATAAGTACAACATAGTACTTAGCTTCTTGGTTTTATGAAAAGTAAAACTATCTCCATGATTTAACAAACTGGTAGTAAAAACAACAAATTCAGCTCCTTTTTTTTTTGGAAAAGCTACTCAAAGTAGCATTTTCAATTTAGATGATCTGAAACTCCTTCAAATTATTTAAGGTATATGTCAATCAGTACCAATGATTTCGATGATTTAAATGTTTCAGCTACTTATCATTTAAGGTAGTTAAAATGAGTTATTAAACATAGCTACATTATTATTTTCAGCAACTTACCACTTTCAGTTGTCCTTTTTTTAGGTTTCCTCTTACTTATGAGTTTAAGTTTTGTTTCAACTCATTAATAGGTTCTTACCACGAGATGAGCCAATTATAATTAAAGCATCCTTCCATGCAGGGTCTTAATGAAAAAATCATTGTAAGTAATATTTTACCATCATAAAGAGTGTGCTTTTTGTGCTTGTCCCAATTGTGTCTGTAAGTTCTAGCTAACCTTTTTTTTTTACACAGAAAAAGAAGAGCAAACTTAAATCAGATTCAGGGAATGGTAGATTTCTTAGATTATTTCCTTAAAACAATATAAAATGTTTCTCTTATACATTTTTGGCTAACTTTTCTTGTCCATGATGCAGAGAGTAAAAAGCTCCAGCCAACGAGACCATCTCATTGGTTTACATCATCAAGATCATCAAAAAAGGTAAATGATGTATCAAGTATTCTTAGGTCATAGACTTCTAGCATCTTCATTCTCTAGATTTGTTACATAGGATATTTATACCCTCCCTGTCCTCGAGGACATATCCCCGCAACGGGGAGAGTGCGGCGGGGGGGGATGGGGGTGTGCAGCGGGGACGGGGGGGTGTGCGGGGGGGAGTGTAGCAAAGAAGGGGGAAGGTCGGGGACTTTTAACCTTATTCCATTCAATCACTATAGCTATTGGTTAATATTAACATGAGTTCTCTTTCGCATTAGAAAAATAATTTCACGTTTAATAAGTTTATATAATTAGTTTAGTTAAACTTAGATAAGTTTAACTTATAACACGTTATATAAGTTTCAATAAGTTCAAATAAGTTCAGTAAGTTCAAATAAGTTCAGATATTTAGGCCAAGAAATCCCACAAATATCAACAACTAACTAAATTTACCAACTTTAAGCATGAGGTAAGCAATGATGGCGAAAAACAATTAAACAAAACCAGCACCATGATC
This sequence comes from Beta lomatogona, assembly GCA_947646795.1. Lineage (NCBI taxonomy): Eukaryota > Viridiplantae > Streptophyta > Magnoliopsida > Caryophyllales > Amaranthaceae > Beta > Beta lomatogona. Next base: position 187,878 of record CANSNZ010001190.1, on the reverse strand, counting down.
CCAAAGTGGCAACAATGCCCATACTAATTCCTCGAACAATCATCATCAAGTAAGGGGGAAAGGGGAAAAAATAAGGTTCATCCTCGAACAATCAACTTCGGATAAAAGGGTTCTAATTTCTAAAACATAACTCGATCAAAAGCAACACAAAAAAGAGAAAGAATAACACATACCTTTTCTCATACTCCGGAGATTAATACAAATCAATATACAACGCCTTACTCTAATGAAGTTAACCCATGCATCGAAAACAACCCCAATATTCAATCAATAATGTTTTGTTCAACCGAAAGAACATATTCAATATCACTGACAATTTTTAGTTTTCGAATCCCAAATTATAAGGCATATACTAGTTAACAATATGACAATGCTTGACCATTTCAACATTATAACAATATACTAGTTTTCGAATCCGAAATTATAAGGTATATCCGAAATTTTAATTATGTATTGTTTCTTTGATAAAAGGAAAGGATATAATAATCAACTCTATAGATAAACGACAATTTCAACATTGGGGTCCAAACCAAGATTCTCCAAGCTTGACCATTCAAATATAAACATAAGAAAACTTGAGAAGATCAAGTAGCCAAGTACGCACTCTAAAGACAATACACTTGAATACAACTTCAATTCGAGAATCCGAAAGACAATACCACTAAATACAACTTCAATTCAAGCACAATAATTTAGTAAACAAACACAATAAATTTGGCTAATTAATGATAAGTTCCCAATACTACTAGTGCAGGAGATCATACAATATAAAAACAGAAGATGGATGAATATCGACAACTCTAATCTACTATATTTTGTGTTTATTTATTGAAAGGTGTTAATGTTGGATTGTTGTAGCATCTAGTAAGAGATTGAGGAAGGAAATTAGAATGAAGATAGAAAGATGCGAGGTACACCGATATACAAAATAGTTAAAAGAAATACGATGATTAGAAACACACATATATTGATACTTGGAGAACATCCAGATATAAATCAAATCGAAAATGTCATATGTTGTTGGAAAGATACTATGTATGAATATCCACTCTCTATCTTCCTTCACAAGCTTCTTGAGGACTGAATCGTATTGTACTTGCTAGTGTACCCTTCCCCTCTAAATAGACGCACATGAAAAGGACTACTCAAGCTTATAGGTGCTCGTATTATTTGTGATAGATGCTTCGAAAATGTATTGAACCTAATGTCTATTGAAATACTTCCTAGATGAACGCAATACTAAAGAAAACCTAATTCAGATGCTAAATCCATCACATTGCAAAACAAATCACACAATTAAATGAAGAAATTCGCAAAAAAAAAAACAAAATCCCTAAAAAATCAGACAAATTAAAGAAGAATAAGGGAGAAAGAGAGAAATACCTGAGTTGGAGGAGGGAGAGGTAGAGAAGCGAAGTCCGAGAGGGCACCCATCCATGAACGGCGCCGAGAGGGCATTCGTGAGAAAGCGCTTTCAAGCCGCCCCTACAATCACTGCAAGACGGTGGTCGCGAGATGAAAATGAAAGAAGGAGAAGAGTGAGGGAATGATGCGGCGAGGAGAGTAAAGACCGAGGGAGGGAGGAGAACAAAGCAGAACGAGGCGGCGAGCAAACCTAGACCGGCAATCGATGTAGGAGAGAGATGTAGGGGCGCGAGTGTGAGAGAGGAGGCAGGGGAGTAAGAGACATAGAGAGGCGGGGACTCAGCTAGGGTATGATGGGTGAGTGCGGAAATTGCCAAAGCGAGGGAACTTTTAAGGGGAAATTGAAAACGAAAAATATATTCTTAAGGGTTGCGTTCTTTTAAAACCGCAGCCCTTTGTAATGAAGGGTTGCGGTCTTTCAAAAACCGCAACCCTTTGTAATGAATGGATGCGGTTTTTAAACTAATTATAGCCCTTTGTAATTAAGGGCTGCGTTATTAAGATAACCGCAACCCTTGCATCATAGCCTCTCTTGGTCTTTTTTCCTCTAGTGCAATCAATCAAAATATTTGCCATTTTCAAAAACTAAAATTAGAATAGCTTAAAAATTTAGGTTTAATAAAAAAAGAAAAGACTAAAAAGATTACAAAAAAAACAAAGATAACAAATTCATTTAAGAATATCAAAATCTTCCATCCAATTGTCAAAATAAAAAATCACCAATGTACTTCCACAACATTATAGTCATGTAAAGGAATGATCATTTTAATGGGTTTATATAATTTCAATTTGTGTAAGTCAATTACATAGAGGATAATAAGGTCAGATCAAGACAACGTACTACATTTGAAGTTTTAGCTATACTATCAATGATAGATAAATAAGAGTTAAAATTGAAAATAGTTGACAACTAAATCAAAATTCAAAAGAAGACAAAGAAAAGCACAAAGATATGAAGGTAATCTTTGTAATTATGGAGAACATATATTTGAATCAAATTTGGGATTAAAAAAGCAAAAAATAGAAAAGAAATATTCTTTTTTTATTTGATTTCTACGAATGAATAAAGATAAATATATTTGCAATTATGAACTAATTTGCTAATCAATTTAGATAAACTTGACAAAAGAGGTTATTATGCAATAATCTTATGGACATTTTTTAGTACTACGTTTAGAATATTAATTAGAAGTGCATGCTTTCTTTAACTACTTTAGTACTTTGGTACCGTTCTATTAGACTTATTTTTTTGCTTATCTGAACTAATTTTTGCTGAAAATAACTTTTAATAAGTTGAACAAAACAAATCCTTTATTGAAAAAACTGTTAGCTTAAACTACTATAATGAGTTGTTTTTGTATGTATTTCGTGCATGTAAAACTAACTACTTGACATTACGAAATATCACAATGAAAAATTGACATCGCACGCATCGGGTGGTTAGAAAGCTAGTATGAATATATGATGGCTAGCTAGTAAAATGTTACTCTATTTGTATTTTTTTTCCTCTAGTGCAATCAATCAAAATATTTGCCATTTTTAAAAACTAAAATTAGAATAGCTTAGGTTTAAAAAAAAGAAAAGACTAAAAATGATTACAAAAAAAAAAACAAAGATAACAAATTCATTTAAGAATATCAAAATCTTCCATCAAAAGGAAAAATTGTCAAAATAAAAAATCATCAATGTACTTCCACAACATTATAGTCATGTAAAGGAATGATCATTGTAATGGGTTTATATAATTTCAATTTGTGTAAATCAATTACATAGAGGATAATAAGGTCAGATCAAGACAACGTACTACATTTGAAGTTTTAGCTATACTATCAATGATAGATAAATAAGAGTTAAAATTGAAAATAGTTCACAACTAAATCAAAATTCAAAAGAAGACAAAGAAAAGCACAAAGATATGAAGGTAATCTTTGTAGTTATGGAGAACATATATTTGAATCAAATTTGGGATTAAAAAAGCAAAAAATAGAAAAGAAATATTCTTTTCTTTAATTATTTGATTTCTTCGGATGAATAAAGATAAATATATTTGCAATTATGAACTAATTTGCTAATCAACTTAGATAAACTTGACAAAAGAGGTTATTATGCAATAATCTTATGGACATTTTTGAGTACTATGCTTAAAATATTAATTAGAAGTGCATGCTTTCTTTAACTACTTTAGTACTTTGATACCGTTCTATTAGGCTTATTTTTTTTGCTTATTTGAACTAATTTTTGCTGAAAATAACTTTTAATAAGTTGAACCAAAACAAATCCTTTATTGAAAAAACTATTAGTTTAAACTACTATAATGAGTTGTCTTTTTATGTATTTCGTGCATGTAAAACTAACTACTTGACACTACGAAATATCACAATGAAAAAATTGACATCGCATGCATCGCGTGCTTAGAAAGCTAGTATGAATATATGATGGCTAGCTAGTAAAATATTACTCTATTTGTAATTTCTTCCTCTAGTGCAATCAATCAAAATATTTGCTATTTTTAAAAACTAAAATTAGAATAGCTTAGGTTTTAAAAAAAGAAAAGACTAAAAAAGATTACAAAAGAAACAAAGATAGCAAATTCATTTAAGAAAATCAAAATCTTCCATCAAAAGGAAAAATTATACAAATAAAAAATCATCAATGTACTTCCACAACATTATAGTCATGTAAAGGAACGATCATTTTAATGGGTTTATATAATTTCAATTTGTGTAAATCAATTACATAGAGGATAATAAGGTCAGATCAAGACAACGTACTACATTTGAAGTTTTAGCTATACTATCAATGATAGATAAATAAGAGGTAAAATTGAAAATAGTTGACAACTAAATCAAAATTCAAAAGAAGACAAAGAAAAGCACAAAGATATGAAGGTAATCTTTGTAATTATGGAGAACATATATTTGAATCAAATTTGGATATAAAAAAGCAAAAAATAGAAAATAAATATTCTTTTCTTTATTTGATTTCTACGGATGAATAAATATAAATATATTTGCAATTATGAACTAATTTGCTAATCAACTTAGATAAACTTGACAAAAGAGGTTATTATGCAATAATCTTATGGACATTTTTGAGTACTACGTTTAGAATATTAATTAGAAGTGCATGTTTTCTTTAACTACTTTAGTACTTTGGTACCGTTCTATTAGGCTTATTTTTTTGCTTATTTGAACTATTTTTTTGCTGAAAATAACTTTTAATAAGTTGAACAAAATAAATCCTTTATTGAAAAAACTGTTAGCTTAAACTACTATATTGAGTTATCTTTGTATGTATTTCGTGCATGTAAAACTAACTACTTGACATTACGAAATATCACAATGAAAAATTGACATCGCACGCATCTCGTGCTTAGAAAGTTAGTATGGGTATATGATGGCTAGCTAGTAAAATGTTACTCTATTTGTATTTTTTTTCCTCTAGTGCAATCAATCAAAATATTTGCCATTTTTAAAAACTAAAATTAGAATAGCTTAGGTTTAAAAAAAAAAAAAAGACTAAAAAAGATTACAAAAAAACAAAGATAACAAATTCATTTAAGAATATCAAAATCTTCCATCAAAAGGAAAAATTGTCAAAATAAAAAATCATCAATGTACTTCCACAACATTATAGTCATGTAAAGGAATGATCATTGTAATGGGTTTATATAATTTCAATTTGTGTAAGTCAATTACATAGAGGATAATAAGGTCGATCAAGACAACGTACTACATTTGAAGTTTTAGCTATACTATCAATGATAGATAAATAAGAGTTAAAATTGAAAATAGTTCACAACTAAATCAAAATTCAAAAGAAGACAAAGAAAAGCACAAAGATATGAAGGTAATCTTTGTAATTATGGAGAACATATATTTGAATCAAATTTGGGATTAAAAAAGCAAAAAATAGAAAAGAAATATTATTTTCTTTAATTATTTGATTTCTTCGGATGAATAAAGATAAATATATTTGCAATTATGAACTAATTTGCTAATCAACTTAGATAAACTTGACAAAAGAGGTTATTATGCAATAATCTTATGGACATTTTTTAGTACTATGTTTAAAATATTAATTAGAAGTGCATGCTTTCTTTAACTACTTTAGTACTTTGGTACCGTTCTATTAGACTTATTTTTTTGCTTATCTGAACTAATTTTTGCTGAAAATAACTTTTAATAAGTTGAACAAAACAAATCCTTTATTGAAAAAACTGTTAGCTTAAACTACTATAATGAGTTGTCTTTGTATGTATTTCGTGCATGTAAAACTAACTACATGACATTACGAAATATCACAATGAATAATTGACATCGCACACATCGCGTGCTTAGAAAGCTAGTATGAATATATGATGGCTAGCTAGTAAAATGTTACTCTATTTGTATTTTTTCCCTCTAGTGCAATCAATCAAAATATTTGCCATTTTTAAAAACTAAAATTAGAATAGCTTAGGTTTAAAAAAAAAAGAAAATACTAAAACAGATTACAATAAAAACAAAGATAACAAATTCATTTAAGAATATCAAAATCTTCCATCAAAAGGAAAAATTGTCAAAATAAAAAATCATCAAATGTACTTCCACAACATTATAGTCATATAAAGGAACGATCATTTTAATGGGTTTATATAATTTCAATTTGTGTAAGTCAATTACATAGAGGATAATAAGGTCGATCAAGACAACGTACTACATTTGAAGTTTTAGCTATACTATCAATGATAGATAAATAAGAGTTAAAATTGAAAATAGTTCACAACTAAATCAAAATTCAAAAGAAGACAAAGAAAAGCACAAAGATATGAAGGTAATCTTTGTAATTATGGAGAACATATATTTGAATCAAATTTGGGATTAAAAAAGCAAAAAATAGAAAAGAAATATTCTTTTTTTATTTGATTTCTACGGATGAATAAATATAAATATATTTGCAATTATGAACTAATTTGCTAATCAACTTAGATAAACTTGACAAAAGAGGTTATTATGCAATAATCTTATGGACATTTTTGAGTACTATGTTTAAAATATTAATTAGAAGTGCATGCTTTCTTTAACTACTTTAGTACTTTGGTACCGTTCTATTAGACTTATTTTTTTGCTTATCTGAACTAATTTTTGCTGAAAATAACTTTTAATAAGTTGAACAAAACAAATCCTTTATTGAAAAAACTGTTAGCTTAAACTACTATAATGAGTTGTCTTTGTATGTATTTCGTGCATGTAAAACTAACTACATGACATTACGAAATATCACAATGAATAATTGACATCGCACACATCGCGTGCTTAGAAAGCTAGTATGAATATATGATGGCTAGCTAGTAAAATGTTACTCTATTTGTATTTTTTCCCTCTAGTGCAATCAATCAAAATATTTGCCATTTTTAAAAACTAAAATTAGAATAGCTTAGGTTTAAAAAAAAAAGAAAATACTAAAACAGATTACAATAAAAACAAAGATAACAAATTCATTTAAGAATATCAAAATCTTCCATCAAAAGGAAAAATTGTCAAAATAAAAAATCATCAAATGTACTTCCACAACATTATAGTCATATAAAGGAATGATCATTTTAATGGGTTTATATAATTTCAATTTGTGTAAGTCAATTACATAGGGGATAATAAGGTCGGATCAAGACAACGTACTCACGTTTGAAGTTTTAGCTATACTATCAATGATAGATAAATAAGAGTTAAAATTGAAAATAGTTCACAACTAAATCAAAATTCAAAAGAAGACAAAAGAAAAGCACAAAGATATGAAGGTAATCTTTGTAATTATGGAGAACATATATTTGAATCAAATTTGGGATTAAAAAAGCAAAAAATAGAAAAGAAATATTCTTTTTTTATTTGATTTCTACGAATGAATAAAGATAAATGTATTTGCAATTATGAACTAATTTGCTAAACAACTTAGATAAACTTGACAAAAGAGGTTATTATGCAATAATCTTATGGACATTTGTTAGTACTATGTTTAAAATATTAATTAGAAGTGCATGCTTTCTTTAACTACTTTAGTACTTTGGTACCGTTCTATTAGACTTATTTTTTGCTTATCTGAACTAATTTTTTTTGAAAATAACTTTTAATAAGTTGAACAAAACAAATCCTTTATTGAAAAAACTGTTAGCTTAAACTACTATAATGAGTTGTCTTTGTATGTATTTCGTGCATGTAAAACTAACTACTTGACATTACGAAATATCACAATGAAAAATTGACATCGCACGCATCGCGTGCTTAGAAAGCTATTATGAATATATGATGGCTAACTAGTAAAATGTTACTCTATTTGTATTTTTTTTATCTTATTTGTTTATTTTTTGCGGAGTCTTTGATGCAGTATATTTGAGCGAAATTGATATTAAAATTACAAAAAATTGAAAATTTAAAAGTATTCATTAAAATGAAGCAAACAAATTCAAACATCAGTATCTATAAATTATTAGACATAGTCAATATAACCTTAGCATTAATATTCCAAATGGTAAACTTAAAAGTTACGAAAAAAAGTAGTCAAGCTAAGAATTAATCGTTCGGTTTATAAAAATGTCTATCCTCTCCAATTTCTGTCATATATATTGTGAAAGTTATTAATTAGATAAACTATCACGATAGTATTTTTAGGATTCAAGAGGGGTGTTAACGAGCCGAACCGAGACCGAGTTTGGGCAAGCTCGACCCGGCTCGAAAATGAGCAAAACCCGGCTTGGCTCGAGCTCGAAAATCTCAACTCCGCTCGAGCTCGAAAATCTCAACTCGTCTCGAGGCTCGACTTGAGCTCTAAATCGCCGAATACAAGCTCGAGTCACTCCATATACCTTGAGTTGGATATTTGGAGTAGCATTTTATAGAAAAAAAAAAAACTTTATGTTTCATTCTCCCACCAATGTGGGACTTTATGAATTAGCCTTTAACATTATATAAAACAAAGGTTTACATTTTGTTACCCATCCAATGAGGAAACTCATAAGAACATATTATGTTCCTTTTGTAAAGAAACTTAGGCTTAATCTCTTGTTTCTCGACCAATGTGGGACAAGATTAAACCATAAAATATAACTAGGGTAGTAACATTTTATGAAGAAAAAAAGGCTATTGTTTACACTATAAACCGATGTGGGACGCTTAATATTTTACATAAAAATTCCTATATAAAGAGTTTTCGAGCTTGTCCACGAGTTTTTGAGCCGAGCCAAGGCTAGCTCAGGCTTGGCTTGTTAGCATACCGAGTCGAACTCGAGCTCGACTCGATCCCCTTGGGAGCCGAGCTTTGATTGAGTTTTGACCGAGCCTGAACTCGAGCTCGACTCGAACCCCTCGAGACGAGCTTTGGCCGAAACGAACTCGAATAGTTCACGAGCAGGCTTGACTCGTTAATACCCCTATTCAACATCATAATGTTAAGATTTTTATTATTAAAGTTTAAGATTAATTTACCTGATAAAGTAAAATGTCAAAAATTCAAAAAATAAGAGCATACAAGAAGGCAAAAGTTAAGATGATGATAAATTTTTCATTAATAGACACTGTAGTCCATATATATATCCATTGGATCTCAAAAAATTTATGGATAGCAAATTATCTTCTTTAGAGACCACCTACTCACATGTCCATATTTATTACAAAGAACAAGTGGTGGGGAATGTGGAGCATAGCTTATGAAACATTGAACTACCTTGTGTACACATTCATTCTCAAATAATTAAAAAAGTGTACTGTGGGGATTTATCAAATTTGTACGTTTTATTTAAGGAGATTCTTTAAACGAGGAGAGAAATAGAGTGAAAAGTGATAAGTATGTAATCATGGAAAGTTTTCAAACTAAATGTAATATTCTATGTTGTATTTAACAGACCAAAAAATGAACTCTATTGTTCTCTACATCTCTTTCAAGAAGGAAGGAAGAAATAGACAAATAGTAAAATCTTGCAATTCTATCAATTGAGAAAGATGAGAAAAGTTAGTGAGATTCTGGAAAGTATAAGATTTTGGAAATTTTCGTGTAGGTGTACATTGTGTATTTAGAAAAGAAAAAAAGAATTGAAAAGTTAGTGGAATCTTACCATACATGATACATGTAAAGTAGCTAGGGTGATTACCATAATGGGTAAAGGATATAGCACTTAAAAGTCATTCTTTACAACAAATGGTTTTCTAACTTCAGTAAGCTAGTAGCTAGAATTTACCCATCGAGTAGAATGCTTTACTTAACTTCGTAAGTTATCAATGTCAACTGCCAAGAATCAACAATTTATAGGGCTGTTAATGCGTCAAATTGGCTCATGAGTTGTTTGTGCTTGGTGTGAAATTTTCATGAGTTCGACACAAAACCTTGTAATTAGGGTTCGAAATCTTTTAGTTTTATGTTTTAGATATTTTAGTATATGTATGACTAATTTTAAGTTTATTATACTCCTTATATCATATGACTTTTATATTCAAAAAACTAAAAACTGACAGTAATGCTGAACAAACTCTTAATTGTCACATTGTCGTAACATAATTATCAATTTAAGTTGAATTTCAAAATAAGTTAAAATAAATCTTGAGTTTGATAATGATAAAGTGTAGTGCAAATACTCAAATCGAGATGAGCAATCCCAAATACAGTCTTGAACCTGAATTTGATTTCGTTTCGACTAGTTAATCGTTAACATTCTCCAAATTCTGGCAATAATAACTTTTTGACATCACTCATTGTGCAGACATATTTCGATATCACTTCCTTTTGTCCGGGTTCATATATTCTATTTCCGTACTACTCAATAGAACATTTTTTTTATCTTATTCGCACAAATAATTTGGAATTATGAAAGAGCGTCACACAATCTAACTTCTTTTTTATTTTTTCTAACAAGGTCACACAATCTAGCTAACAGTTACGATACACTCCTACATCATAAATGTTTCTTATAAATTTCATAGTCTAAAGTTCCATTATACAAGGAGAATTTAGTGGAAACTCAATCTCAAAAGAGAAATAGAAGGCGGTATTAAATGTCCATTATTTTGGGTGGGGCTCTTTTGGTATGATAGCATTAGTTATTACAATTACAACTGTCGTTAGCTCACGTGATTATGCTACAGCAATTATCTGCCGTCATTTAACATTCCCTCAATCCTCCTCTTAATTCTTAATAATCTCAAATTCTCAACAATCTTTCTTTCTTTCTTTCATTCTACTGTTAAATTTGCAAACTTTCAGGTTTTCAGTTCCTCAAAATTAAAAACCCACAAAAAAGAATTCATCTTTTCCCCATGGTAAGTCTATTATTTTATACTATAATGTTCTTTAAATTGAATGTATTATGAAGAAAATACTTTATAGTAGTATGAAACTATGAATGTTATCTTCTTGTTAAGTGATATGCTTGCTGAAAATGCAGTCATCTTGCTGCTAAAACTGACGTTAAAGTTGATGATTTCATGTGGGTTCCCCAAAAAGTGGCTAATTTTTGGTCTTTCTTTTTTATACTGAAAAAGACTTTTCATGAACATTATTTTAGTTAAAGTGTTGTTTTTGCCTAGGTGAACTATAATTTGGAAGATATGGGTTCCATATGAATCTGGGTATCTCCTTAAATTGCTTCTTCATTTTTGTTCTAGAAGCTCCCATCACACTTCAACTTTCCCACTTCATCTTCTTTATTTTCTGGGTTGAAGAATTTATGCCCAGAAATTATGGATGTTCATGGAAATTGTTGGGGCCATAACAATAAGGTTTGATATCTTGGGTTAAATTTTTAATTATCTTTCTGTTTTCATCGAATGTAATGTTAATAGTTTATAGTTTTTTTTTTTTTTTTGGATTTAGGAGAAATCATGGAGGACACTATTGGTATTAGCATATCAAAGCCTTGGAGTGGTATATGGGGACTTGAGTATATCTCCTTTGTATGTGTTCAAGAGTACATTTGCAGAAGACATTCATCATTCTGAATCAAATGAAGAGATTTTTGGTGTTCTTTCATTTGTTTTTTGGACTCTTACTCTTCTTCCTTTGTTTAAGTATGTTTTCATAGTTCTAAGAGCAGATGACAATGGTGAAGGTAATAAATATGATTGATATACTTATATTTTAGATAATTTTTTTTGTTAATGGAGATTTTAAGTTATGGGTTTTTTTCTTGATGAATATTTTCAGGTGGTACTTTTGCCCTTTATTCCTTGATTTGTAGGCATGCTAAAGTGAGCCTTCTGCCAAACAGACAGGCATCTGATGAAGATGTGTCTACTTATAAGATGGAGCACCCTCCTGAGACTAATAGCACTTCTAAGGTTAAAACGGTGCTAGAAAAGCACAAGTGTTTGCATACTGCATTGCTAGTATTGGTTCTTCTTGGTACTTGTATGGTCATTGGAGATGGACTCCTCACTCCTGCTATTTCTGGTATAATGTCTTTTGGGTACCCTATTTTTGGTATACATTTGCTTAGGATTGCGCAATTTAGAACTGTGATATGCTTACCCCGGGATTTTTGTTTTAGGAATCCGGGGTACTCGTTTTAGGTTCATCGAGGATGTTGCATATCACAGTTATAAATTTGGGGTTTCTCCATTGAATGTTCTTTGACTCTTTCTAGATTTGGTGTTCCACATGTTTTTGTGGTTGTCTTTAAGATTGTGTGAATGTGCTAGAGAGAAAGGAGTTTGAAATAGTTTTTCAGAAAGAATAACATAGTATGTAAAAATATGCTCGAAATGTTGGCCTGTTTTAAGAGAATTTTGAAGAGATTTTTGCTTGGAAACATATACTATAATCATCTTCTATTGAAATTGGTTGTTAGTATTTGAGCACCCATTTCCCCTGCTGCTAATGGTGTGTGCTCTTTTTTGTAGTTTTCACTGCGGTTTCTGGCCTCGAGTCTTTGATGTCCCATGAGAATCATCAATGTAAGCCTTCTTAACCTTTTTGCAACTCTGCTTAATGAAAATTAAGTGACTGTCTGATATTCCATGTTTATTGAATGGTATGTAGCATTTAGCCCTTGCAACAAAATTTACTAGAAACATCATGGAACCGGGCTAATATTTGTGTTTGATACAAGCATGACATATTAGAGTGTAACAAGTCCAATTTTATCTGGCATATAGCTAATTTTGACTAGTTTCTTTTCATAGCCAACATCTTCACAGTTTCAATGTGATTTTTGTCTTACAGTATTGGAATGTGTTAGCTTGCTCACTTTGGTCGGCACATGCAACTTGTTTTTGAATATTCTTCGTTCTTATTCTCGTGATTTAGTTTTCTGAATTTTTTTGTTGGGAGGTCCAGTGTGGACCTCTTTTTAGGTAGTACTTTAATTAGCTAACCGAGGATTTGGCTTAAAATAATGACTTGGCTTAAAATGATGACCAATCTGGATTCTTTTGATATCGAACAGTGTTGAATTAATTATTATCCTATAATTTAGGCAGGAAACCTGTGGTCTACCTTAATCAATATATCTTTGTCCCTCCTTGTGTTCTCCTCATTTGGTCCAGAAATTGGGGTCATCATGAAAGAAAGGAGTTCTTGTCAAAGTAGTATTTTACTAAAAAAAAAGAACCAATAAAACAGAGAACATTCAAAGGAATATTGAACTCAATGGAGAGCTTGCATTTTTTATAATAACTTGGGTAACCTAAGGATTGAGACGGAGTGCACCATGTTAGCTTGTTTCTGGACCGTGTTATTTAAAATGATCAAATTTCGAGAAAATAACACCCATGTTAAAGAAGGGTAAGAGTGTTAAAAAGCAAAGTAGTATCGTAGCCTTTGCAGGTAAGAATAAGATGAGACTTGGAACAGCCCAAAAGTGAGAAAAATGACAGTTCTAGATGAACATCATATTTCTAAGCACACTACAGTCAGTATTTTCATATTGATTATGGTTTCAAATTTATCATAGGATGCACAAACCCAGTCAACATATTTCAATTTCCTCTAGACGACAATGAAACAATTTCAATTTCACATTTTCCTTGGCTAATAGCTCATTATATGAACACACTCCTTTTCCTTTCTGGTCGATCTTTTTCTGCCCTGCCTGTTTCTTTTCTTTCTACTTTTGGTTATGTTTTCCCACTTCTACCCCCTAAACCCCACAATGTGGACCTCATGCCCACTGTTAACCCCACAACAGCCACTAAATTGCATCAAGAATGGAGAGAAAGAGGAGTCATCCTCATTTGTTCTGAGGCTTACCAAGGAAGATCAATTACTTAGAAAGACAACTTTATTTTGTAAACATTGATTGTGATGCTACTTCCATTCCATTGGTCCCTGAAAATAAGACCCATTTGATGTTGGTGGAGAAAGCTTGCAAATTTTGATAAAGAAAATTGTCAAAAACGGCATTAACATAAGATTTTTGTTAAAAAGATTCTAAATATAATTTAAGAATAATTCTTGTGGGATCATTACTTCATGCAATAGCTTCTACATTGCAGATATTAATGATCAGAGCAGGAGGTAGTCCAGTGGTGGGCAATTTACTCTCAGTCGTGTGGTGCGCGATCGATGCTAATTAAAGGGGTTCGGGGTGAGGGGTGTTGGGGAAATAGATAAGCTTGGCTTCTTGTGCCTGAGATAGGCAAGGATCTGAGAAAAATAAATAATAAATCAATGGTCAAAGTGAATAAATTTTGACCACAAAAAAAAAAATGTCACCAATTGTTTTAGGATGAATGGAGTAGAGTGTGGCATCTTATGTGCTCCTTTGCTTTCCTCTGTTTCAGCACTGGCATTCGTGTGTCCTCAAAACTTTTGAGTGGTGATGATGTGTTTAAGTGTGTGGGCAAACAATAGACAAAGACACACAGTGGTGGATCACACTAGATAGAATGGCTTAGTGGACCACTGGTTACTCTCTGGAAATTTTGGGTACCTATGCATCACAATGATTGATCAGATTGTAAGAGAAGTATTATTGCGTTTTTGCTTTCATTGTCATGCAGCAATACCCGATAAGAAGGTACTACCTCTAAAGGCCTAGGACAATAATAATAAGAGCAACTTCTAACTTATTTTCTGAACTTTTGTGTATTATATTGTAACTATTTAACTTTAAGTGACTTTTATATACATATTAACTATTTAACTTATTACCTGTTTTCTGTAACTTTTATTATTTTTTGCTTAACTAATTAACAGTATGACCATTATACCGTCTTTCCTAAGACTTTGCATACTATTTCCTCTGTATTGTTTAAGTTGCACCATTTGTTTTTTTTTTCACGTACTCCAACACGTTTCTTTGAATATTAATATCTCTAATTGCTTATAAGTAGAAATTGTAAAAAGTTCATATTTTGGAATCCGTACATTGAGATGAATCTAACAAGGTCCCACTTGACTATGTTTTTTCTTACTTCCTCCGTTTCATAATACTCGTTACACTTTCCATTGTGGGAAGTTTCACATTACTTGCTACACTTTCTTTTTAGGCAATAAAATCTCTCTATCTCTCTCCTCTCACATGGGTCCCTTTTCTTTTTACTCTCTACCTCTCTCTTCTCCAAAAATTGCCTAGGAGTCCGTGAATTGAGAAGTGTAGCGAGTAATATGAAACGGAGGAAGTATATAATGGTGAGAGTATATAGTCGGAGTTGGTTGATGAATAGTGCAAAAATGTGAAATGTGCAACTAAAGAAATGCAAAGTATTTAATAGTACTTTATAGTATAATGCTACAAGAAAAGCAACTTCTATTGATATGTAATCTTACACTGTTACACAGATGCAAGAGTGCAACACTGCTTGTCTGCTAATATGTAAATATCAAGCATTACTTATGTGCACCGAAAAAATTTATCGCCCTATTAAACATGATTTTCTACTTGATTTCCAACACATTCTAATGAGATTTGTTTACGCCCTCATATGCAGATGCTGTGATTCCAATTACATGCTTCATCTTAGTCTGCCTTTTTGCCTTACAACATTATGGCACGCATCGAGTTGGATTCGTCTTTGCACCTGTTGTTTTGATCTGGCTACTATGCATAAGTGGTTTGGGGTTATATAATATCCTTCATTGGAATCCTCATGTTTATCAAGCTCTTTCACCATATTACATGTACAAGTTCTTGAAAAAGACCACCATAAGTGGATGGATGTCTTTAGGAGGTGTTCTGCTGTGTATTACAGGTGAAGATACAACTTTGTTGTCAATCAAGTCATATATCGGCTCCCACTCATGGGTTGGCTAATGCATTCAATCTTTGTAAACCCACATTTTAAATCCATATACTATTAGCAAAATAGCTATTGTGAGATGCAAACAGGTTGTTAACCTCCATGGCTTCACCATTGCAGGTTCTGAGGCAATGTTTGCTGATTTAGGACATTTCTCTTACATGGCAATACAGGTAAATTCTGCAAAACTTCAATTGTGGAGTTGTTCAGTCATTCTCAGCAAAAAAAAATTGTTGTCTATGCTAGGAACAAGAATGCTGACTGCTCATTTCTTGCAGATTGCTTTCACTTTTCTGGTATATCCTACTCTTATACTAGCTTATATGGGTCAAGCAGCTTATTTGTCAATGCATCACGAGAATGCTGATGCAATCAGTTTTTACCTTTCAGTTCCAGGTACCTTATTTGTCATGCCTACTTTGTTTTCTTCAAAAACTATGATAGCAGCATTTTACTAGATACGAGTCATATGTCCACCTTAGATGTAGAACATGTAGTGTTACACGGTTACACCAAAGCGCTATAAAGAGATCTCAAGTGACAATCATGTTATTTAGAAATTAAACACTTAAGAGAGAGCTCATGTTGCTGCCTAGTAGCACCATGTTATTGGTCAATGCACCATGTCATGCATACTTTGTTTGTTGTTGCTGTTATTTCACGAAGTCTATGCAATTTGATTTGGCAGTAAGAAAATTGATGTGGAAACTTATGTGGTGCAGAAAAGGTCAAATGGCCGGTAATTCTGGTAGCAATTCTTGCTTCAGTTGTGGGAAGTCAAGCAATTATAAGTGGGACATTCTCTATCATCAACCAAAGTCAATCACTTGGTTGTTTCCCCGAGTCAAAGTGGTTCACACATCAGAAAAGATACACGGCCAGATATATATTCCTGAGATCAACTGGATATTAATGGTTCTTTGTATTGCTGTTACTATAGGATTCAGAGATACAAAACACTTGGGAAACGCATCAGGTATGGTTGTCACCCTTGATATCATGCTATGCCTTCACTTCCCATTTTATTTCATTTTTTATTTTCAATTTAGTCTTTTTGAAAGGGATTAGAGCTCTTTTCTTCTTCTTTAACTTTTCCTCTGCCCTGCAGGTTTAGCAGTAATGACAGTGATGTTGGTGACAACATGCTTGATGTCCTTGGTCATGGTTCTATGCTGGCATAAGCCTCCCATTTTAGCCCTATGTTTCCTTCTCTTCTTCGGTTCAATTGAAATCCTCTACTTCTCAGCTTCTCTAGTGAAGTTCACGGAGGGAGCCTGGCTTCCAATTCTCCTAGCCCTCATTCTCATGACCATCATGTTTGTATGGCACTACGCCACCATCAAAAAGTATGAATTTGACCTCCACAACAAAGTCTCCTTAGAATGGCTACTAGCCTTAGGCCCAAGCTTAGGAATATCACGGGTCCCAGGCATTGGCATGGTCTTCACTGACCTCACTTCTGGTATCCCTGCCAACTTCTCTCGCTTTGTGACCAATCTTCCTGCATTCCACAAGATATTGGTCTTCGTGTGTGTAAAATCTGTTCCTGTTCCCTATATACCCCCAGCTGAGAGATACCTAATTAGCCGTGTGGGACCCCCAGCCCATCGGTCCTATCGGTGCATAATCCGTTATGGCTATCGTGATGTCCACCAAGACATCGATTCCTTCGAGTCTGAACTTACTGCCAAGTTGGATGAGTTCATCCGTTCTGACTGGGCCCAGGATCACGGGGAAGGCCAACAGTCCTTCGAATATGATGAGGCCCGCTCTAACGAATCTAATGGGTGTAGATTGGCTGTGACGGGAACCATCAGATACTCTCGTGAACCTCCATATGAGATTGATGAAAACCCTCAACCTGCAAGTGTGTCCATTGGACTACCAACAGTTGAGAGCATGAGGGATATCATGGAATTGGCACCAGTCAAACGACGAGTGAGATTCGTCGATGAAACATGGGCATCTAATGAGAGAGAAGTTCAAATGCTGCAAGAACTAGATGATCTGTGGGATGCTCAGCAAGCTGGAAGTGCATTTATTATAGGGCACTCCCATGTTAGAGCTAAACAAGGATCATCATTTCTAAAGAGGGTTGCCATAAATTTTGGGTATAATTTTCTTAGAAGGAACTGCAGGGGACCTGATGTTGCACTCAGGGTGCCACCGGTATCACTTCTCGAGGTCGGCATGGTCTATGTTGTTTAAAACTGGGACTATGCTTTGTAATTAGGTTTACTAAGCGGTTTTGTCAATACATATAAAAAGGGGGGGGTGGGAGGAAGCTGTTTTTGTGCATTTTCACATAACAGGAAGTAAAGGACATGTTTGGCTAGAAAAAAAATGCTTTGTACAGTTAAGTGTTCTGTTGATTTTACTTCCTATGATTGATAAATCATGGTAGTTAAGTTTTAAAAAGAAAATCCTAGATGAGTTAGAAGCATCTTGTCATGTTTTAAAAGACGGATGTAGTCGAGAAGTGGCAATGTTTCCTTCTTTTTGTTGCAGTTCTCCTTTCTCTCCATGTTTTTTTGTCCTCCTTTTGGTATCTTGTTTAAAATAGAAAACAGTTGTTAGTTTTTGATTTGCATATTTTGTTGGTGTGTCAACTCAAAATTAAGCTACTACTTCATTGCTAACAAATAATGGATTTCTATTCTTTGAAGTCAATGGTTTTCTGATAGTTAGAGAACTAACAAGGTATGAAAGGTTGATAATCCTATTAATCCCAGCCAACTACAATTTTACTTAATGAGGGTATGTAGGACATTTTGTCCCTACTAACTAGTTACATAAATTGATTTTTTCCCCTTGGAAATAAATGTACACTTGCATTTATATTTTTCTTTGATAATGGAATGAAATTCTACTATGAAGGAAATCACACGGCACTATCACTAGAAAAAGAGTTTTCAAACGCGTACAAATGGTATTGCCATTGATGAAAAATTAATCTTCGTTAAATTGAAAATAACTAGACATCTAACTATTTGATATCTAAACGTGAAATAAGAAAATAATCGATTTCAAAAGCACATTGCACTCATAATCCAAAATTTAGATATCTAAGCATTCTTCTATAAAAATAAGTCAAAACTTATTAAGCGTGGTTTGAGAGTCAAGGCCCTTTGACAGATACTCCATCAGCAAAACATATGGCACACAAAAGAATCTAAAGCAAAGCCTCTCAAATCTCAATTGACCAGCATATTGAAGTTCCACGTCCTCCCTATTTCCTAACCAGATCTTCTGAGTGGTAAATATTCTCCCAAAGTACGTGGCTGTTGTCACATTAGTAATCTTAACTTATAAGCCCCACAAAATGAAACTGCTTAATTTTCTAGATATAATACATTTCAGACATATATATACACTCCTCAAACCCTTTCTTCGAACATTGCAAGGGAGAAAATTTAAACCCAAAAACATGGGATTTAGAACCTTGCCTCTGTCATCATCTTCCCATAATGGGTTCCTGCAACAATCTGTAGCTCCTCAATCTATGATCAAACATAACTACAGAGCGAGTTACAGACTACGAGTAGTCTCAGCAAAGAAGGACGACACGGAGGAGCCAAAGAAGGAGAAACAGTCACTGTTTACTAGTGTCACTGATGCTTTGGATTTCGCTCAAGTTCGATCAGCAGAAGATGCTCAGCTTCTGGAGGACGCCAGACAAGCCACCAGTTCAGGTGGACAGATGAGCAAGGAACAGGTACAGAATCATTGATCATCCTTAATTCCTTATATTCAATATTTAATTTCACTTCCCTAATCCCTCACATAGTTTTGATTCTAAGGTGTTTGAGTTGTTTTTATTTAGTATGGAGCTCTAAGGAGGAAAATTGGAGGAACATACAAAGATTTCTTCAAGTCATATGTAGAAGGTATGTACATCTCCATCTTATTGATTCTCGAATGTAACGATGTTGATTTTGGGAGCAACGATTTTAAACTCTCTTGCCTTAATGTTTGCTATCGAAAAATTCGATTTGTCTAGCAAGTTAGGCATTACATAGCTCAAAATCGACTAAGTTCCTAAAAGGGGAAACCTTAGGTCCAACCATTTCCAAGCTTCATTAGTATGAAAAGAAACAGAAACATTTTGGAAGTGGTAAAATCTCAAATCCCGGCCGTTTCACACTTCATAGAAAAGGTAACTAACAAGGGTAAAAAGTTCTAAATAACGTTAGTTAGACTCAAGTAAAGACACTATTAGCATGAGGTCCTCCCAGGCCACAATTATGAACAAACTTTTGCTCATAATCGGAAATTTCCTGGACCAAAAGAGAAACATAAAAGAGACGATGTTCTGGGGAAAAAAGCTTTTTAGAGGAGATGCTCCTCGCTGTTTAAAATTCGAGTTTCTTCCATCAACATTTCGCTCCTTATAAGCTGCCTAAGTGTTCGGCAATTAAGCCATACTCTTACTAACTCTTGATGTTCTGGTGATACAGTCGATGGGCAATACGTTGAGGAAGGATGGGTGGACAAAACCTGCAAAGTATGCAAGAAAGACACAGCAGGTGAAGCAAGGCAAGTGGACAAGTTCGGTAATTATGCTCATGTTGCATGTCTTGAGAAACGGAAATCTGGGAATTTTTTCACCAATCTCTTCTTTAGATAATAGGAGTTGCAAAAGTTCGCCTCAGAATATATATTTTTTCCTCAGATCTTATCATAGCTATACTTGTATGTAATTTCCTACTCAAATTTTTATGTATAACGCATCACTACTGGCTTTCCTTACTGTGCTTGCACACACTTTCTAGAGATTATCTTAGTTTGTTCCATTTGTACGCCACAAATTTGATGGTTGTATCGACATCCTGAAATACACAAGTATTGACTAAAAGCTACTGGTCGAAAATTTGAGTAATCAGTTAAATTTTAGGCAGCGCAGAAAAAGGACAAACAAAGCCTATGGTAAGATAGATGACCACTACCACCTGCTTTCTCTGATTTTCTTGTTACTTGCAACGATTCCAAGTTTAGAAAGTTACATATTACTTGCAACCTTAGACATTTTTAGCAATATGTTATGGGTCCTTTTTTTTTATTTCTCTCTACCTCTCTCCTCTCCTAAATTCCAGTGGCATGTTACGATGTTGCAAGTAAAAAAAAGGAGGAAGTACTAACTAACACTAATCACTGTCATTAACACCTGCCAAACAGGTGATGAACACTGTCTACAAATAATCTCAGTACAGATCAGATATTCATGAGAGGTTCACGTAAGCTTTGAAACACAGAAGCAGCAGCAGTATCTAATAAGCTTGCAAATAAATGACACGCATCTAAAACCTATATCACTCAGACTCATAACTCGTACAGGACACGACAAGCAAGTACATGTCCAGATGTCCAACTCGGCTCTTTTATCAAAATTCCATGATTTTGGCCCAAACGAAGTGTTGAAATGTCCACACCCATGTCGGGGAGTGGAGGATCCGTTACAGATATTGGAGGTAAAATGAACCGTCTGAGTAGCATAGACATTCACACAGGAAATGGGAGTTTAATGTAGGAAGAACATACTCCATATGGACAGCAGAACTTCTTAAATTCGTGAGATACGACAGTGTCATGAAGCTGTATATCTACCACAAATACTATAAGGAATGATGTCCAGGATTGAACAACCAGCACAGCAGATCATTATAAAAGTATCTGCTGCCCACAATAGCAAGCTTAGAAATGACCAGAAGCCAGCCATGATTGGATATGCGTGAAGAACTTGTAACAAATACGACAATTAGTACTAGAGATATGAATAAGATCACAGAATATTCACACATAAGAAATCAAGACAACAGTGTTCAACATTGGTAGAGGTAAATTTACACATGGGAATCATATACCAAGTATACTTGGTGTAGTTGGTTGGGGTTTCACCTTGTGATCTTGAGGTGAAGGTTTGATATCTACAGCCAATTGTGGTTCTTGGGAGTGGAATTTCCCTTATCCCCTCCTCCCCCCCGGGTAATTACATACTCAAAATACTGAAGTCCTAGATTCAGATTGACCAGAAGCATATCAAGATTAAATATGGCTGAAAAAATTGTTACAGATATAACATCACGTGATAGCTACAGTGAATTTACGACAACAGTGTATAACAGTGGAAAAAACAAGTTGCTAGCCTGGAAGAGGTATTAAAAAAGTTGGACTGGGTGCGAAAGGTTATGGACTTATGGTGCAGTCGGGTCCTTCTCCACATATCAGAAGGGGGGTGGCTGGGTGGGGGGATTGTGTTCTACATACTGAAGCTCTAGTTTCAGATTGACAAGCATTTGCTCATGCCATAGGAATTCACGTTTGAACAGTCATAGAAATAAGGGGCAAGACTTAAAAGCAGCACCTCTGAACTGAAGGAACATTTCAAAGCCCTTCACATCTAGTTTGAACCAGCATTAGAGATACAAAGAAAACCCGACACTGACTACACAAGAACAACAGCACACATCAACAACTAACAAATTGAGAGTGTGTCTTTTTCATTCTCAAAGTTCAACATAACAAAATTAAGCAGAACAAAAGCATATCTAATATAGAAGAGTTCACTAGATATAGTATCTGACAAAGTAAGCGATCTGAATGACACAAATGATAGTTGAGGTACATTGACTCAAGAGGCTTCAGCAGCAGCTTGAGTCAGTCCAGATTTAGCCAACAGCTTGTTCAAGGATTCCGGAGAGTGTACCTGGTACTTGACTTTTCCGGAAGGCAGAAGAAATACCTCAGCCAGTTCAAGCTTTTCAGAGGTAAGACTTGTGCTGTCCATCGACTTGCTGAGAACCTTCAATGCAAGCTGAACAGCATCTTCTCGGCTGATATCATCCTTGTAGTCCTGCTTAAGCATCGACTGTGCAGCTTGATTGTTAGCTCCTATAGCAGTAGCTTTCCATCCACCATAATTTCCACTCGGGTCACTCATGTAAAGCTGGAACCCGTAATTCTTGTCCCATCCAGCAAAGAGAAAGGAAACACCAAAAGGACGAAGCCCACCAAACTGTGTGTAACCTTGCTTGGTATCACTGAGGGATTGGACCAACTGCTCAACAGGCATCGGCTCTTGGTAAGCAAAAGTGTAACGCTGAGCTTGCACTCGAGCTGTATTAATAAGAATGTTGGCATCAGACATGATGCCCGCCACAGCACAAGCGACATGATCATCAATCTTGTACATCTTCTCATTTGAAGTGGCGGTCTGAAGAAGCTTAGAAGTGACCTTCTTCTCACCAACCAAAACAACCCCATCCTTAGCCAGAATACCTATGGCACTCCCAGCATTTCCAATAGCCTCCATAGCATACTCTACCTGGTAGAGCCTACCTTCTGGAGAGAAGATTGTCGTGCGGCTATCGTACCTCCGAGACATGATTCACTACCATAGGGATAGTAACACATCAATCACCATTGTTGAATTATAAAAAATGTAAAACTAGTATATGATCAACCAATAGATACTCAATCACTTTGTCCGGAAATAATAGTTACATTACATATACCAATTTAGCATGTCCTAAAAAATCTAGTTACTATTCAATGTAACAGCAAATCATGACCAGATTGTAAATATTCGCCACTTAATTGTATAGCGAGATACATTAATCAATCAGTGTGACAAGAATGTGGAAAACCCAAAATAACTACAGAAATTAGTACTAGTATTTTCGTAATATCATTTAAAACCTTAATTGCAAGAGAATGGGATCATATGATCATTTAGAAAGATTCACAAGAAAGTTCCTAGCTACAAGTGGTGTGTAATGAATTCCAACCCTCCTCACGTGCTGACTTACACCCGTCGCAAGAAAAAGGGCAAGGCAACAGAAAACCCAGGATAGCGAGGGCAAATCAGTCAAGTAGGCAAAAAGAATATTTCATCATAACTGTGGGGAGATAGTGGCTGCTGTAATCAGAGTTTGTTAGAAAAAGGGAATAATTGGCTAGAGAGAGAAAAATGTTAACTTGTATATAAAGAGCAGGTTGAGTGGAGGAAAGGCAGGAAAATACTGGAGTGTTTTTGTAGTTTGTCTTGGGAGAGAACTGAGCCTCTCGAAAGCTCAGAGGTTACCTTCAACTATCAATCAAATTACTCTTGCTGCTATCTTGTTCTCTGTAATTTTGTCTTGCTTGTTGTTTGAGTGACTGGGCAGGGCATTTCATGGTGTTCCCATAATAATCACTAATACGGATGACTTTAGAACAATCCTACATATGACAATGTCTTTCTAAAATGTTGCTTAGTGACCAATAACTTCTTTACCTGGTTATAAATTCCTCTCTTCTTCTTTTTTCTTTCTTCCCCTCTCTCAGCCCCTCCCCCCAACCTAGCCAATTAGATTTTAACACGTCATCATTTAACGTCCTAAATTGATTCTTTCTTCTGGTCACCGGATCATTTTGACAAAGCAGACCCAATTGCAATAACCCATAGTTGCGATTACTAATAATTCGGATTATTGCGACAAATATTCCCTTTTAGGAGGGTATTTATACAACATTGTTCAACAAAATGATGCTCATCATCAATCAGTTAACAAAACCGATATTAATTACAGCATTGCTCAAACGATACAATCCATCTATCAATCTAAACATGATACAACAAGAAAGAAAATAATATTCTTTTTAAGCATTCAGTCTCCAGAAAATAAGCAGACATCAACTATTCTCAAACATTTCTGATTAAAAAATAAAGTTTCATATTCTGCACAATTTCAACCCCATAAAACAAAACTACCAAATTTTAGGTCAATCCAGATTCACAAAATAAAATCAATCTAAAAAGAATTAGCTTGATAAGTCTGCATTTACAGTTGATATGCTAGATTTACTTTGTTATTTCAAATTACCCAAGTACTCTAATTCGTTATTTCCAACAAAATTCTTTAATTCTACCGAACTCATCATCTAATTGGGAAAATTCATCTTAAAAATCAATGCAATTAAAATAAAATCAGAGAATTTAAACCTAGATTAGATGAGAGAAATGAAGGGAATAAAATAAAAATTAAAAATATACTTACAATAATGGAAGATAAATACTTGAAATGTAAAATTGTAGCTTCAACAAAATCTGTAACTTTCTCTCTCCTCACTCTATGTGTGTGTTTTTGGTTCTACTTTGATACTCGCTGCCCAAACTCTCTGTTTATTTGCTCGTCTTCGTTTCTTGATGAAGAGGCCATCTTTTTTTCTTATTTAGTTTTCTAGAGAAAATGTAAGTGGAAAAGTAGACTTTGAGATGGGCTTGTTTTCTGTTCTTTCGTCAAATCCAGTCCATGGGCTTCTTGTTTTTGTAATAACCCATAACATAACCCATAACCAGGTGTAGATGAGTGACTAAGCGTAGTGATGTAAACGAGATCTGATTCCAGGGCTCGGGTGCCACTCCCACAAGACTCTATCGATAAAACTAAATGACATCCACATAACCATTTACATGTAAAGAAGTGAATCGTGTGATTTCACGAACAAGACTGCTAGAGTCCGACTAGGGATGTTAACGAGTTGAACCGAGACTCATCTATATTGGGTGTGGATCTGAATAGTTATAATTAGACTTGAGCGAGTTTTGAGCTACTTCGGATTTAATTTTTTTGTTACAACTTATTTTGAAGCTTAAGTTAGGTTTAAGACTTATGTTATAAAAATTTCATGATTACTTTTTTTTGTTAACTTCTTTTGAACTTTTCACTAGTATTGCATATAATTTCAGTATTAATTTTCAGTTTTATTGTATAACTAGCTGTTTCCCCGTGCGAATCCTCGGGTCATTGCGTATAAATCGTTTTTTAAAATTAAAATAATTGAATTACATGCCCTCATATCAGCATATACATTTAGATGACACGTGACGACATCCAATGATTCATAACTTTCAATTAGTATTGAGTACCATGTGCATAATAAATTTATTGTGATATCATTCCCTTTTCGCAAAATGGGTCACTCTTCTAAGTCATAATTTTTAAGTCATAATGAGTCATTTCTAAACGAAGAATAGTTGTTTACCTTAAATGAGTCATTTGTATATAAGTAAAAGTGACCCATTTATGACAGGTTACCCAAGTCTAAAGGGTAGCTTTTTTAATCTTAAATATATCACTCCTATATAAATTTATAAGTGTCTATTTAAGCCAAATGATTACTCGGGCACAAACTCATATCATACAATGGACCGGGCCCTTAAATTAGTTGATTCGACACGACAAATTTTGTGATATCATTTTTCGGATCATAAAGACACGTTTCATTTTCGTCCTACCTATAATTGATTGAAATTAACTACAATACATTTTTATCAAATTTCTCCTTCAGATAGGTAATATTGTGTTTTCTATCTTGTAAACGGCTAAGCATAAATTAAGGTTTGGTGGGCCCATTAGGAACTTTTATAATGCAGCAAAGTTGGTTTGATGTTTTATTATCACTATTATGGTAAACGGAAACTTGATAGGTAATATAACTTGTAACACCGGGGTTTATTAGTATATTACTCATTTACTTGATAGGTCAATTAATGTAGGAGTCGAATTTGTGTGTCAACTTAAGAAGCATAATTACTTCTACTTACAATAAATAATCAATACGAGCTTGTAGATTAGTTGGTTAGTGAATTTGTATCTCAAATGAGATCTTGTGGGTTCGAGTCTTAATACACACATTTTTACACCTTTTAAGGATAATCCAAAAAGGAAATATTTGGTAATAGCTCATCTCTATCTCTCTGTATTATCTAATGGGGTGTTTGGTTGAAATAAATAAGGTATGAGGTATGAGTTTAGAATGACTAAAACCTATACCTAGTGTTTGTTTGCAAAATTTTACATTTCTAAACCCATACCTCAAACTCATAAGGTATGAGGTTTAGAAACTCAAGGGGGTCCAACCCCATACTATCCCGATTTAATTCCTTATTCAAAACCTATACCATTCCGTGAACCAAACGCCCCTTAAAACTTACTATCTTAGATTGCAAATCATCTAGATTTTTCAACTCAATGACGATTTGAAGCCGAGGCTCGACCAATTCATGAACCGAGCTAGGCGATGCAAACATCTCTATTATATATAGGAACTCCTGACCTTTTTGTGTCCACCCTCTCTATCCAAAATACCCCTAATAACCAAACAAAATTACTAATTGTATTCTCTTTTTTTTTTAAAAAAAAAGGGAAAAAAGGATTCCTACAACTGCAAAGCAGTTACATAGTATGACAAAAGCATGAACACATCATCGATAGACTATAATCATATCCTCAAAATGGCGGGATTCCTTTCTTCCCTCAGAAATTGGCGGGAAAATCCCACCCTACATAGTACATACACCATCTCCCGCCGCTTTTCCATAACCATTACCACTACCATCTACACTCCACTCTCACCAAACCCAAAACACTGAGGAGAGAGAAAACCTAAAAATGGTAGGATTACCGTACGATTGCCTCGCAAATCCACTCGGAGCCGTCCGATTAACCTTCGAGAAAGCCGTATCTTCCGGTCTCAATCCATCCACATCCGACGGCTCTGATTGGGGAGCCGTCGATCTCTTCCGTCAATTTCTCTTCGACGATTCCGGCCTTTCTGAGGTATCAATGTTTATCAATTTCTAGGGTTTTATGTTTTTGATTTCGCTTCATTTCTTGATTCAGTCTTGTTGTTTTTGTGAATTTTAAGGTTCCGATCCTTAATGCTACGAGTGTTAAGTACATTCAACCTAATACGTTGGTTCGATTTCGTGGAATGATTCAAGATATGTTGGGAAATGAATTTTATGCTGGCGTTTACAAGGTACTTTTTTTTAGTAATTGTGAATTTTGATTATGAGAAATGCCTAAATCAGAACTGTCAGAAACATTTTTTTGGTGGCGTAATTAGCAAAATTAATCGTATATTTGTTGCAAGGAGTAGTTTATTTATGTAAAATTCAAATATGATTTCATTATAGGTATATTATCACGATGATGTTTTTAGTTTCAGTGTACTATTTTTTTGGTGATTTGAACAAAAAGGGTGTAGTACGGTTCTGAGTTGCCGAGTTGGGCAAAGCTCGTTATGCTTATAGAGTTATCATTTTTTTTAATTTAATTCAATAGTGAGGTGGATTAATTTTTTTGATTGAATGAATTTTTGAAGGATGGATCAACTTGGAGGACCAACAAATATTCGGATGTATCTCAAACTCAAATGGATTTCTCACCTGATATGCGATTATGGGAGCGTCGCCTTCTTTATTGTGTTCCTGTAAGTTTTCCTTTTTATTTTCTTTTGTTAAAATGATTTCTTGATTACTTTTTTATGTTTATGTCATTATGTGTCATTGTAATATTATTGTTTGTCAACTTGATTGTATGCATTGATTCTTTGAGGATTGGTATTTGTTGAAAGATGGGGAATTAATTGCATCCATGATATGGTGGGCATATATGTATGGTTCTACTCTCGTAATTTTGTTACTTTAAAGTTTAACCACCTGATCATGACATAAGAATTCTTTGATTCTAGTTATAAGTGTGTATGCATTTTAAAGTGGCATTTATAATCACCTCCGTATTATATAATTGGCATTTTGATGATAGTATTGATATTGCTGAGTGACTTACATACAGGAATTTTCTTATTGGTTGATTATAATGTGTTTTTTGGATTTTGAGTAAAAGGTGGGTAGTGATAGTAATAAAAGCACCACAATATATAGTGGAATGGAAATTGTGGGACATAATTTAGATCCGTGTTGCTTATAGGGAGTAGTAATTTTATCATCTTTTTGATGCTTGATTTGGGTGAGAATAAAAGGGAAAAATGTTGATATTAGGAGCATTTATTCTGTGACAAATTTTTAGGTCCCTGGGCTGAATTCATGGGCAGAACCTTTGGAACTTTTGTCAAATCAACAAAAGATTTTGGCTTCACAACAGAGGGAGAAGCGTCCAAGGAATGATGATGAAGCTGCTGATCATATGGATTTGGTAAGACTTTTGATATTTTCCTAAATGCTTGTGTAACCCATAATTGTTTATATAAGTTCGAGTAAGACGAGAATAATGAAACCCATAGTATAGAAGATTTTCGGCTATAGGCCTTATTATTACATGCTTCTGAGTGAGATCTTCAGTTTTGAGCAACAATCAAAAGTTTTGCACTTTCAGGGAGATCAGAACATTGTCGTCAAAACATCTTTTATTCTTTTATAGCATCTAATAGAAAATTTAAATAAAACATTTAGAAATAAGGCTAGTAAAACATTTGGTAAATTATTGCATCACAATTCATACCATAGGTTGTGTATATGTATCCTTGGTATAGTTGGCATCTCTTGATTCCTATTTTAGACTTGACCTTTGAAGGTCATGTCTGCTCTCAGTTTCCCATATGTTTTTTAAGCTATGACCTCCTGCCTATCTGACGTAAATGAGGTTTTTTCCTCTTTGCAGGAATCAAATCAAGGTTGTCTGGATTCTCCAGTTACCAAAAAGATGGTAAGTTGAACATCTCTTATATACTATTATTACGACTTGTTGGTTTATTAGGTTATTGATTATAGTTTCTGTACAGGTTGAAATTGTTGAACTTATGGATAAACATTAGTAGCTACATTATTGTCACTCCTATAGCTGTGTTTGTATCAATAAAGGAGATTTGTTAAGAGAGTAGAGATAAACAAGCATGGCAGTATATTGTGAATTTAATTTTTGCAGTTGTAATTTTTGACATGATTGTTCTGAAGTCCAGTTACCTATGTTGCTAATTAGCCATTATAGAGTAGAATCAAACACCCACCTGTTAAGGCCTTAAGAGTGCTGCTTCGAAGAATAAGCTTTTATCACCTGATTGAACATTATTTTTTTGGAGCTAATAAGCCATTATTTTGAGCTAGTTCTATGCACACTCAATAAGTTTAGGATCTGTAGCTAGATCAAATCACCTCTTATGAAATGGTTCTGGGACTTTGCTGATCGTTTTCAATGTGTATCCTTTGATTGAACAGAGGGAAGAAGGGCATCCTTCCTCATCAGCAATGCAGCAAGACATGGTAAATGGAGGAACCACTCCTTCCTTTAGACCGCCTGATTCAGAGAAAATTCCTTTTCCTTGTCTGGTGAAGGTACTTCATTATCCTTGAACTGTAGTTCAAATGCCTTCACGTTGATACATTCTCGTACGGGAAGTCTAAACTGTTTCACACTTGTTTTTATGGGCAGGTCTACGACTCCCCTGAGTCTGAATTAAAACTAAATGAGATATTTGAGTTTATCGGAGTCCTGAGTTTTGATTCAGAGTTAGAATTAAACAAGGAGGAGGCTGATCTGCAGTCTAACAGCCTTTATGAAGATGACTTGATTCAGTTACCCCCTAGCAAGGTTTGCACAGACTTCCTGATGTGAGATTGTTCTTGTTGATTTCATCTTTAAAATTTCTAAATTGTGATTGTTTTACACCAATGGGTGTAGTACTTGCTTAGTCAAGTTACTGGACTAAGGTTTGTTGATATTGCTATTTAAGTAATCAAGCATATATAGGTCTTGCAGTTAAACAATGACTTGGTATCAGATATTTCTTTCCCCTTGATTGCTTTCATTTTGAACTCAATTTGATTATGACATTGAATGAGGACATGTGCAATGGTTTTAATGAGAGCTGGTCTTAGTAAATTGTTTTATCACTTTGCAGGTACCTCGTATTCACTGTCTTGTACACAAGAAGCTCGTGGTTCATGATTTTGTCAACGGTTCACCAATGACAGAAGTAAGTAGCTATTTTCCTCCTTTCTTGATGTTTCCTTCTCTGCTCATTTTTCGGTGTATTGGATACTTGAATTAATTAATTGTCTTTTACAGTTAAATCCCATGTTGATTAGAGAAACAAGGGAAGTCTTGCTTAGTCATCTCACTGCTGTTCTTGGCAACGATGGAGTGGCAGCTCAATATCTGTTGTTGCACCTATTGTCTCGGGTAAATATTTTGTTCTGATATTACATGATTAGCAGCTCTCTTATTTTATGTAGCTCTATGAGACATTTTTCTCAATTAGTCTGTTACCAGTATCATGATTAGCTATATATATATATTGCTTGCAGGTGCATGCTAGAGTTGAAGGTGTCGCTGTTGGGAAGCTTTCGCTTAATTTCACTAGCATCAGCCAAGAAACTGCATCTGTCTTTGTCAGTCGTCTTAGCCTCGCAATGAAGGAACTTCTTCCTTTTACACAGCATATACCGCTCACAATCGAGTATCTTAACAATGCCACCCTTGCCCCCAAAAAGGATTATGAGGCAAATAAGTATGTGATCCTTTCTCCTCCACGCATTTCTTGTTCCATACCGTGTCCTATCTTCTATGCTCTTTACACTTTTTATGGTTCAATGTCAGGTTGGTTTCTGGAGTTCTTCAGCTGGCTGAAGGGTCACACTTGACCGTTGATGAGACACAGTTGCAGTCTGGAACATTGAACTCTACTGGAGTTGAGAATACAAGATCATTGAAGAACTTGACAGAAGTACAGCAGGTAATGCGTCACGGCTGCTTAAGAGCATGTGACAATGACCTCTACAACATAAGATCCCTCAATTTAGAAGGCCTGAAAACCTGAATTTCATTATTTGTATTAGTCACATTATCCTAACCTGCCATAGTTTAGGTGCTATATTGTAAAAGTGAATCTCAATAGATTATCTTATGTAATATAGAATTAGATTTTAAATTCCAAAAATTGTTCATAATACTTAAAATTTAGATCCCCATTTTTATGAACTGGACAAGCCTCCAATATGTTGGAGACAGGCCTGCGTTACATTTTTTGCCACATCATGCATGGTGCTATATGTTAAGTGAGAAAATCATATCTTTTAAGAAAATGCTAACATAAAATTTCTCTCCATCCACCCTTCCCCCTTCAAAATTAAACTTTCAGGTTGAATATGATTTCAAGTACTACAAAATGGAGATGGCAGCAGATGTGCAGCTACTTGTTCTTTCTGAGGGGAAATCCAATATCCTCCCTACCGATTTAGTACTTCCATTTCAGCCTTCATCAACAGTCTCCTCAGAAATTACAGATGAAGCAATGCTACAATCCTGGAGATGGTATTTGGCTTCCATGAGATCACTATCTCATTCGATTAGTCCTGAAATGCAAAAGGTGTGACTTGTTTTACAATGGCTTATCTTTAATCATTTCCTAGTCTTTATCTTTCTATTCATTCTCTTCTGCTGCTGAAAGAGTTACTTTGGTGGTTACTCTTCAGGTGGTTGAAGAGGATCTAGTGGCAGCTAGGCAAGCAGACCGGAGTCTAGGGAGCCACGATTTTAGCAGGTTTGTGGGAATACTGAGCCTTACTTTTTTCGCTCTAAGCCAACTTACTACCTCCCAAGAATTAGTTACATTGTCCAAAGTCCAAACTACATTGTCCAAAGTCCAAACCCCTTGTAATTAAGAACAAGGCATGATTTTACCAAAAGTCGTTATTAATATTTGTTTTTTGGCAAAATTGGCATCAACACCCCGAACTATAGCTCGGGTGCACCCAACACCACCAACTATGAATTGTAGCCTAAAAACCACCAACTTCGGGGTGGGGTGTAGTCTGCACCACCAACTACGGGGTGGGTGCCCTGTACCATAAAAACCCACCGTTTTCGGCAACATTTTAGGCTTCCAAATTTCATTTATGGTACGGATTGCACCCCACCCCATGGTGGTGTTTAGGCTACTTGTCGTAGTTAGTGGTGTTGGGTGCATCCGAGCTATAGTTTAGAGTGTTGAGATCAATTTTGCCTTTTTTTTTTTTTTTTTTGTTCTCCAGTATTGAGAAATTTTATTATAAACCATCACTATATCAGGAAAAAAGTAATTTCTTTTCCCACTGCTATAAAGTAATACTCGTATAACTAAATTTTTTCGTTTGTCGGACTTTTTTCCCTGTGTTCTGCTGAAATGATTCATGAATGTGAATGAGCTATAAAACTAGATTATTTGTGTTTTTTCAGATTGCTGACAATGAGTAGACTTATGTCATTGAGCTTTGGCGAAACAAGTCTATCCATGGAGCACTGGCAAATGGTGAAGGAATTAGAAAGGCTAAGAAAAGAGAGACTCAGATGAAGTCATTTAAACCATGTAACCGCATATGTTCTCATAAATACTGTTATAAGAACATTTATTGTAATTGATTATGCAAGTCATTGCCAAGTAAAGCTGGCTTATTTAGTGAAGTGCTGAATGGTTCTTCAGTTATATTGTATTTTATGCAAAGCATTCTGTGTCTGCTTATGCTATATATAGATCCTACTCTTAACAAAATATCAAGGTGAAAAGTTTTGTTCAAATGGGCAAGTATATTTTTAACCAGCAATGGTAGTGGTGGTGTGTATTTTGGGTTAGCCGTCTCTAACATAGACACAGTCCTCGGAACTCGTATGTTTGGGTGTTATGGCCAAAGGTATTAAAATCGCGATTCAAATCTTAAAATCTTACGATTTTACAATTTAAAATAGGATTTTTTGATGGGAATAATCCCACCTTTGGGCGATCTCTCCAAAACAGTTCCACCTTTCATAAAATTGAGAAAAATCCCACCTTTGTGGAATATTTTTTGAAAACGGGCCTATTAAATTTTAACCTGCAACAGCAGGTGGTGATGATGACGTGGCAAGGATCGTTACTTTTTTTGTATTTTTTGTTTTTTTAATTACCTTCTCCCTTCTAAACCCCATTTCACCATAGTTTTTCTTACTGCCCTATTTTTCCCCAAATTCTTTTCTTCCTTTCTCTCTAATGGCGGGTGGTAATTTTGCAGCAACAAGTGGAGGTTCATCGTCAGACGCAAAATCAAAGATGAAGTGCTTCCATGCCATTGAAGCAATTGTGAGGACATGTAAGAAAGAGCCAAATGTTGGGAGAAGGTTCCATTGTTGCCCATTATGGCCTGTACGTATTGTACTTTACTTCATAAATTAGGGTTTTTTTTGTTGAATGATGGAAATTGAACTGAATTACTGTGATTTAGGGTGATGATGATTGCAAATTTTTTAAATGGGATTCAAGGTATTTGAAAGATGAAGGATCTGAAATTGAAGATCTGAAATTCCAACTTTTTGAGAAAGAAACTGCCATAGCTGAGTTAGAAGTTGAGAAGAAGATGACGGGGGATATGATCAGGACACTGAAGCTTCAAAAAGAGCACCTTGAACTGGACCTCAAAGGGATGAGAACTGAGCTGTTAACATGTGCTAGGAATGATCAAACCATTTCTATGACAATGATTGTAACTTGGGTTTTATTTGGTATAATATTGTATTTGTTGAAGTAGTTAAGTTGGAACAAAATGTATTAAGACCTGAATCAATGTAATGAAAGTATGTTTGTGATGAATTCATGATTGTGCATTGAGTAACTACTGTTTTGCAAAGTAAACATCATAAGTACATATCAAACAAATCCAAAATAACTCCAAACATTAAGTAACTAGTGTTTTGAAGTCAGAGTACAAAGTAGTCAAAAACATAGACTTTTTAGACATTTTAGTCTCCTAATAATCTTCCTAAACTGACATAATCTACTAGCATGGGCCTTGATGACATGATGATGATGATGCTTGGCTCAGTGGTGGACCTTGACTGAGGTATGGGCCTTGACTGACTGGTGGGCCTTGAGATGCAGTGAATGTGGGCTGTCTGAGTAGGGTGGGCACTATTGAAGAACCAACACCACTTACCATCTATGAAGACAAAAGGAAGAAAAATAATGTTAGGCAGGAAAAACTAAAAAAAACTTAAGAACTTGTAAAATTGAAGGGAGGAAAAACTTTCAGTTTTGCTTCCTCTTCCTCCCCTAGTGGTTGTTCCTCCTCCCCTGGTGGCTGTCCTACTTCCCCTTCCTCCCTTACTACTGGTCCCAGTTCCTCTTCCTCCCCTACTGCTGGTCCCACTTCCTCTACCTCCTTTGGTTGTGTTATCACCTCCCCTTCCCCCTCCTGTGCTGCTCCCACCTCCTCTTGCTCCCTTTCCTCCTCTGATTGTCCTTCCTCCTCTTCCCAGAGTAGTTGGTTGAGCTGTGGCATTCAGATGCCCTACATCAGCAGATGGTATTGGTTGTGTGGGCTGCATAGCTGTTCTTGGTCTCCTCTAGCTTTCTTTTGTGGAGGCTCTTCCATTATGGGCCCTTGATTTTGCACAGCTACTCTATTTGGGCATCTTCTCTTATTATGTCCCTTGGTTTTGCACACACCACAGGTCATCTCAATGCCATGCCTACTCAATTTCCCAAGCTTCTTGGGTGACTCATGGGGGGCCTTTATCCTGTTCTTTCTAGGCCTCCCTGGCCCAACTTTTATAAAACGAGGGGCTAGTGTAATACCCCGATTTTTAAGAGCGTTTTAATTAGCGTTAATTATAATTATAAAGTTAATTATGTTTTGTAAATCCTTATTTTATTTGAGTTTGGAATATTTGTAGTATTTGTAATATATTTTGTTTTATGAAATTATTATTAATTATATATTTGGACTTTAAATAACCAAAAGTTGGTTTTTCTTCCGTCCATTTATGTTTGTCGGTTAAGTTGGGAAACAAAAACCCAAGTTCTTCCTCTCTCTCTGTCATTTTTCTCATCCAAAGAAATCCCATTTCTCTCACCCCATTTCTCTCACCCCATTTCTCTCTCCTCTCTCACCGTGAAACCCCAAACCCCATAAATCCCAACCCAGGTTTTCTCACACCCCGCCGCTTGCTCGGCTGCGCTCCACCGGCGTTCCCGAGCTCGCCGGAGTTTCCCCAGCCTCTCTCTTCTCGCCTTGCTCGCACGGTGCTGCTGCTGTTCGAGACCCGACGAACGCCGCCCATGTCACCAACCACCGTGTCGCACCACCCGGCTGCTTTGCCCTCCACGCCCGCCGATCGTCGTTGTCGTCGCCTCACACCGAGCTCGGCTCCACCCCCTGTTTTGTTCGTCCCTCGCTCGGTAGAGCAGAGGTACTACACCCTCCTCTTCTTCTCTCTTATTCTTCCCATATCAAAGGTTAATATTGAAGTTATGAACTCGAAATTTGGGTTCTACCCTTTCCAATCTCTCGTTTAATTGGATTTATTTTCATCGCAAGTTCGAAACATTAAGAGGATCTTGATTTCAAATTATGCATATAATTGAAAGGATTTAGATTGATTGATTATATGGGTGTAATTGTGATGATGTTGAGTTTACTGTTGCTTGTGAATTGGTGATCCGAATAAAGAAGTGTGGTTTTTATTTATTAGATGAATGAGGTATTGTTAATTGGTTGTATGGAAAAATCTAAACTGAAGTGGGCATTGAGATAAGTGACGACCTTAGATATGGTTTTGATTGATTTGAAGAATGATTCTAATCATGAGTTCTTAACTCGGTTTAATGAACTTGCTCATGTTAGTGTGACAATGGTTATCTTACTAACGCAAACAAATGAAGAACTAAAAGTAGTTAACGGTATGCGTTTAGCTAGTGAGCGGAGTTTATCACTCTATTATAGTAAGTTGAAAAGCTAAGAAAAATGTAACACCTGGACTATTGCGAGAAATATTTAGAGTTGAGTGATGTTTAATGACGCTAGTCAGTTTTGTAAACTATACTGCTAATAATCTTATTATATGGATATGAAGGAGAATGGAATAAATATACCTCCTGTTTCATAAGTGATCTGAAAGTATGAACGACTCTTAAACGATATGAGATACGAAAAGACTGCTATGTTTTTGATATGTTTCTGTTGTCATTCTTAAAAAGTACCTAAAGGTATGAGATATGCTTACAATTTCCGATTATGTAAAATTTACGTTATGATTATTCAGAAACGATATGAAAGTATAGGAATTATGACTCTGATATGAAAAAGTTGCTATTTAAATGATGTTTATCAAATGATTTGAGGCTATGTGGTATGATGATCATGATGTTATGAAATACTATTGCGATTACTTTTCCCTGATTATGATTATGATTATGATGATGATGATGTAATGTAATTATGGTATTTCGCACTATGATGTTGATGTGTGGATTGTGGGATATGAGAGGTTTATGAATATGATGATTCTCGATGAAATGAAATGACTTTGATGCTTATGAAAATATGAGTATGATAACACTATGATGTTAATGATGTTTCATGATTATGATTACAATGATGTAATGTAATTATGATATGTAAAAGGAACGAAACATGATAAAGTAAAGTGAAAGATGGTTCTTGGCAAGTAATTTGGGCACCGAAAGTGTCACCTTTGTTGTGGCCGCCTTTCTGAAGTAATTTGGGCACCGAAAGTGTCACCTATGATGTGGCCGCCTTTCTGTTAAAAATGTGGGCAACGAAAGTGTCACCTATGTTGTGGCCGCCTTTCTGAAGTAATTTGGGCACCGAAAGTGTCAACTATGTTGTGGCCGCCTTCTCGTTAAAAATGTGGGCAACGAAAGTGTCACCTATGTTGTGGCCGCCTTCTCGTAAAGTTATGGGGGAGACGTCCCTTCGATGTACTTGCCAAGTTACCAAAATGATTAAGTAAATGAAAAGATAATGATGAAGCTTATGATATGATACGAACCGATATGATATGTTATGAAATGATTTATGTTGTTCTTCCCTCTATTAAATGCATGCTCTTTCTAGTTACCAATATGACTTAAATAAGATGGAAAGATGTGATGAAGCATATGATATGATATGAAATATATGCTATATAGATGATGTATTAAATGATTTAATGCTATGAAGAACGATGACATTGATGTTACGAAAGTATGATTATGATTGCGATTATGTTTTATGATTTCACACATTATGTTATCAATGATTGGATTAGAAGATATGGAATGTTTTATGAATATGATGATTAGTGATGTTTATGAACGAATGCTATGGAATAACTCCGTTATTACGATAGTACGATCATTACTAGTTAAGTAAATGAAAGATAATGATGATTTATGATAACCTATATGACTTAAAGTATATGTTTATGAATGTTTATCGTCTAATGATATGAAAGTATGTCTTCTGCTTTGATATGAAAGAACTATGATGATGTTACGACTCTGCTATGATATATGTGATAACTTATAAGTCATGAATGATGATGAATAAAGTGAATGTTGTTATGAATATGATGATGTTACGACTCTGCTATGATATATGTGATAACTTATAAGTCATGAATGATGATGAATAAAGTGAATGTTGTTATGAATATGATGATGTTACGACTCTGCTATGATATATGTGATAACTTATAAGTCATGAATGATGATGAATAAAGTGAATGTTGTTATGAATATGATGATGTTACGACTCTGCTATGATTTATGAAAGTACTTAAAGGTCATGAAACATGATGAATGATAATGGATTATGTGAATGTTGTTATGTTGTGATATGGTTATGAACGATGTGAACATGATGATTATGTGAGAGTCGTAGACACCAAAACATGTTTTAAGAATGATTTATGGGTTAGTACTCAGCGTTGTGCTGATGTGTCTGTCAATGTTTTGTTTTGTCACTACTGTGGCCTGTCACTTGGTGGGTGGCAGTGTTACAATAGTTTCAGGTTGAAGTTCCGGAACATCCTTTCCAAGATAGAAGCAGTTACGTGCTAAGAGTTATGCTATGATTGTTTTATGTTTCCTTTTGAGGCGAGGACGTTCCACTTTGTAATAGATAATACTAGTAGAATAATTGATTATTGCTGCGGTCATTAAGTGGCCTATTGCGGCGGTTTTCGCCGCGCAGCAATAAAGGGCGCAGCAATAGGTAATTACCTATTGCTGCGGTTTTTAACCGCAGCAATAGGGCAACCTATTGCTGCGGTTCCTACCCAAAACCGCAGCAATAGGTAGTGTTAATAATAAAAAAAAAAATTAAAAAGCAACATATTGCTGCTGTTGTTGGTAAAAACAGCAGCAATATGTGAGTCTATTGCTGCTGTTTTTACCAAACAACAACAGCAATATGTTGTTTTAAAAAAAAAAAAATTCATACATTTCTAATGTCATATACTTCATTACTTCACCCAATCAATATTTTCACAAAGAAAATTATACAACCAGATTTTTTGGAATTCATTCAAACAACAAATGAATTAATAAAACCCATAACTACAACATTTACATTTTATATTATAAGAAATGAAACTATGAAACACACCAAATCTGAAAAATGTAACCAATACCAAAAACTAAAATATCATATTCATTATAAAATTAAAATGGAAATTAAACTAAAATAGAAACTCTAAAATAATTCATTCAAAAAAAGTAAAAACAAAAAAATAGAAATCCTAAACATCATATCTAAACTGAAAAAAAAAATAAAGAAAATACAAAATAAAAAGAATGAAGGCCGACGAAGGACGAACGACGAAGGAATGGGATGCCCGAAAATGAAGGCCGACGAACGGGATGAAGGCCGACGAACGAAGATGAAGGCCGGTGTTCAACGATGCCCGAAAATGGTGCGACGCCATTTCGAATGACGAACGACGCCATTGCGCGAAGTCATTGCGCGAAGTCGCCGGAAGACGAAGAAGAGGAGAAAGAAAATTGCCGGTGTTCGCACGGCCGACGAACGACGAACGATGAACGACGCCATTGCGCGAAGTCGCCGAAAGACGATGAAGAGGAGAGAGAAAAACGATGAACGACGAACGACGGGCTTGGAGACAGATCTGGAGACGAACGTGAGATTCGCTTAGGGATGACTGAAGTGAGATAAGCTTCGTCTTTTGAATTAGCAGCTGAAGTGATTTTACCGTTTGGAGGTTGGCCGGTTTCTGCCATGGAAGACCTGCAGAAATGGCGGCGATAAGATGAAGGAGATGGTAATTTTTGGGAAGGAGAAATGGATTTTGAGGTTGATGGTTGAAGGATGGATCTGAGAGAAGAAGGAAGAGAGGGAGAATGAGAGAGTAAGGAAGACCGGGTGTGAGCTGAGGAGAGAGAAAAATGAGAGAGTAAGGAAGATCGGCGCCTCTTTTTTTTTGAGGGAAGACTGGAAGTAAAAGAAAACCTAGTTGGGCCTCTTTTATTTTCAATTTTAAAAGTCTATTGCTGCGGTTTTAGGTAAGAACCGCAGCAATAGGTTTAAATATTATTTTTTTAATATATTGCTGCGGTTTTTGTCAGAAACCGCAGCAATATGTCTGATCAAATAGTCAACTTTTTTCAAAAATTTTCCCGTTGAAACCATATTGCTGCGGTTTTCTGTCGAAACCACAGCAATATGGTTATTTTATATTTTACCTTTTCTTTTTACGTGATATATTGCTGCGTATGAGTAAAACCGCAGCAATACCACCGCAGCAATAAGCAATTATTCTATTAGTGTAATAAGTAACGATTTAGTTTCATTTCTAGTTCTGGTTGAGCAATAGTGCTCCCGATTCTTTTTAGCTGCTACTCCGCAAAAGCGTTGAGTTATGGATTTGGAATATTTTATTGTAACAGGTTTTTCAAATATTTTCCCATTTTGGGTTGTCCAATTTACAAAGGAAACTCTGCCGAAATTTCTGAAAAATATTAATCTACTGTTAAAATGAATCTTTAAAGAGTGGCAAGTCAAAGTAATGTCTCTGTTAATGTTAGATGTCGCCTTGTGGCGGGCCGCGCTTGTCGTGAACGCCACCCGGCCAAAGATAAAATTTCTCCTACTCTCTTTTACACTAAACTAGTATAAGGGAAGTAAGGTTCGTATCCACAGGGAAACGGGGACGAGTTCTATACTTAGCGTGCGTTAGTACCTAGAAGACTCTTAACGGTCGAGAAACCTAATAATAATATCAAAGGGGGGTTTCGAGTAGATTATAACTAAACTACAACTAACTAGCATATAAACAAGATGAGAAATCAATATAGGAAGATCTTGAACCCGATTAACATGCACTTCAATTCATTATCGATCATTGAACCTCGATTCTATTCATTTCCATAATTATCTATTGTTGAGAATTAATCTCGCATTCTCCTTATTCTTAGTTGAATAGCACGATCAGCGTGACTATAAAACCCTAACTAAAGGATAACCTAGTCCGATCTGCGTCTAAGTTCAATCCAATAGCAGCAATAAACACAGAGAACCAATAGACCTGCTAATGTCATACACGCGATAAACATTCAACAGTTTATTCAATTTCCCTAAGAAATAACCAAGATGATCAGCATCTAAATTACTCCCTAGTTTGCTACCAAATGATAAAAGAATAAAACAATCCGATTCTATTCTTAAATCTAGCATTAGATTAATCGCACAATCAAACTAGTAATATTCCTAGCATAATCATGCAAAAATCATAGAAAGCAAGCATAGAAATTAAACCATAATCAAAGGAAATAAATAGAGAAGAAAGATCTCACAATAATGCTTGAAGCTCCATATTAATCTCGTTCAAGAACGGTTCAAGCTACAATCGGCATAGCATAAGCCAATCCCATAATTGAAATCTACGAAAACTAAACTCGAAAACAAAAACTAAAAAGGGAAGAGAAAAAGAGAAGAATGGAGTCTTGGATATTCTCTCTCCTCAAATGTGTGTGTTTTTAGGTCCAAAAACAAAGTTTAGTATTTATACTAAGGCTCAAAAGTCAGCCGTCATTTAAACCGCCATAGGGGTCGCGAGGTGCGGTACAGGTCGCACCGTGCGATGAGCTACTGCCTTCGCAACGAGCTGAAGAGCTGGGCCAAAACCACGCAGGTCGCACCGTGCGAGGAATCTCGCGAGGTGCGAGCTTCAGGTCGCGAGGTGCGATCATTGTCGCGAGGTACGAGCTCAGCCTGGCGAGCATGATGGGCGGCTCTTGGCGGGCAGCCGGGCGAGCACTTCTTTGGGCGCGCTGGCCCGGCCGGGCAGCTTGGGCGATGATGCTTGCGATGCGGGCTGGATGGGCGAGGCTTGGGCGGGCAGCTTCGCGAGTCTTGCGATGCTTGTGCTTGGCTTGATGGCTCGACGATGCTTGCTTGGTTGTGCGATGCTTGGTTAGCGGGTGTGCGCGTGATGCCAGGTGCTGCTGAGCTCTACTTGGTTGGTGATGACGAGCTTGCGGTGATGCGATGCTTAGGCACACGGTGGAGTTCCAAGAGCTCGGAACTTTACAACTTTAACAACAATTAACATACAAAATTCCGAACTTCCGCTAAGGATGATTTATATGCAAACCTTAACAATTACGAACAAATCCCTTAGCAATGTGCACCTAAAATACCACAAAAACATCGTATAACTTGAGCGTATCACCTTGTATTTTCCCTTAGTGGAAAATACGGCGGTAACGCGCCGACTAAGCTAAGTCCTCCGCTGCTAATCCTGATTAACTAGCTTAATAAGGATGGATGAAGGTCGGGGCGTTACAGCTAGTGGACAGTCAATCCTAGGCCAGTGCCTTTCTCCCTCAATGGGTGGTATTGACCCTGAATAGACTTTCAAATAACTCTCTCTTTTGTAACATTCATCCACTAAGTTTTCAGGCTCCATATGACAGAAAAACATTGCAGCACAGGCATGAGAACAAGGGAAGCCACACATGTCCCACTTCCTACATGTACAGATTTTGGCTTCTAGGTCAACTGTGAGACAATCCAAATAATGATTGACTTGAAAAAGCCTGTCAGTAGAAGGCAAAACATCACAATTTGCAGCCTCTGCTTTCTCCTTCTCTAACTTAGTTCTAATCCTAGGGCAGATTTCATCATTAGACTTCTCCATGGCCTGTCTTTTTTGAACTACCTTTTGCATAAGTGATGCCCTAATATCTTCCA
Source organism: Beta lomatogona (assembly GCA_947646795.1). Lineage (NCBI taxonomy): Eukaryota > Viridiplantae > Streptophyta > Magnoliopsida > Caryophyllales > Amaranthaceae > Beta > Beta lomatogona. The sequence goes on along the minus strand of CANSNZ010001190.1, from coordinate 145,470 downwards.
GCATGTACAAAATATGTTTTGTCCTAGCATTAATTATATAGCCATTAAAGGTCTCAGCTATATTGCTAGTCACAGCATCACACCTGGTTATGCAACTTGCAAATGCCCTACAGAACAGTTTAGGATTGTATTTTTTGAAGGCTTCAGCAGCAGCTTCATCTGCTTTTGCTAACTCATCCAGTGCATCATTATAATCAGCATCATTGAAAGCCTTTACAATTTTCCAAAACATTAACTTCATTTCATCCCCTTTGTAAGTTTTGTGCCACAAAGCATAAATGTGCCTTGCACAATGCCTATGTTCTGCCTTGGGCAGAACTGTGGCAACAGCATTAATAATAGACTTCACACCACAAAAATAAGAATGAAAAAGAAATGCATTAATAATGGTATTGGTTGTGACAGAAAAAATTGAACTTAAAAATGAGGGAGGAAGTGTAGAGTATACCTGGTGTTCATCAGAAATAATTCCCATATCAGCACCCTCTCCTAGATCCAAGCTTCTTTGAAGTTGTCTGAAGAACCATTCCCAACTCAGGTTGTTTTCACCCTCCACAATGGCCCAAGCTATGGGGTACATCTGGTCATTGCCATCTCTACCTACTGCTGACATCAACTGACCTCCTAGAAATGTCTTCAAAAAACAAGCATCCACAAAGAATGAATTTTCTACAACCTTGCCTTCCAACCATTTTTTATCCCATCAAAACAGATGTATAACCTTTGGAAAACAGGTGGGGAAGTCTGCTTCTTAGGGTCAGTCACTAGCTCTAAGTCAGTACTTGGGCTAGATTTTCTCAAAGCTTGTAAATACCTCCCAACCTTCCTGTAATGGTCTCGCATAGAACCATGAAGCAGCTTGTGTGCATTATACTTCACTCTATATGCAAAGTCCCTCTTGATGCATATTTTATAAGCTCTCCTCACAGTTTCAATCACCTCCTTAGCGGGCCAATGAGGCCTGGCTTTAAAAACCTCCAAAAACTGTTGTGCTAACCATTTGAACTTCAGTTGTCTCAATCTCTTCATGGTTCTGTTGCACCTATGCTCACCTAACACACTCTTCACCACAAATGTTCCTCTTCTGCTATCCCAAGATGCATACAACTTAAAGGGGCAACCTTTATTGCACACAACACCAAGCCTTTGCTACCTATTTTTATTACTAGTGGCAAAACTCAAGTTCATGCCCTGTAAAATAGAATATAGCTAGCAACTGCATTTTTAAAATGAGCCCTAGATGTGAACCTTTGCCCAACCCTCCAATTGAACACACTGAAATCAGTATGCTCACTGACCAGCTCACCCCCTCTTTGCTCTCCTTGCAGCCTAAACCGTCTAGCCCCTCCTCATCACTGCCCTGGGAGGTGTTTGCAGATCTCATCCTCTCGAATCCTCATATTCGAAAGGTTCTCATTGTTGTTTCTAACCGGTTGTTCACTCCCTCCCCTGTCGTATTTGTTGGTTGTGCACCTAGCCTACCCTCAACCGCTTCCCTCTCAGAATCGTCTTGCTAACTCCAACAACCTAGCATTGCAACCCTTCACTTTATCCCTAGCCTCCACATATTCTTCATCACTTGTATCAACTTCCTCATTCACCTCATCTTCAAATTGAGCCTCAAACTCCTCATCACTCCCTACTGGATCTTCCTCACCAGCTTCACCCTCTTGCTCACCATCTACTGGTTCTTCCTCAACAGTGTGAAACTCTTCCTCTAGATCTGTTTCATCCCCATCTCTCTCACTACCTTCATACCCTTCATCCCCATCTGGAACATACTCCCCATCCCCTCTAGGTTCCTCATCTGATGAAAACTCATCTTCTATTATAATATCACTGAAGTTTCCATCTTCATCACCCCTGGGATCATACCAATCATAGTCATCTGGGACAGGGGTCACTATGACATTGGGGTTCTTCCTCGATGCTTGCTTTGGAATGTTTGGCTGGGGTGCTTTAATTGGTGTAGGTTGAGGTTCTCTGTGTTCAGTTTCAGTGTTGGGTTCTTGTATAGGGTAAATGAAGGGGTGAGGGGAAGGTTCAACCGGTGTGGGTTGTTGTTGTGTATTGAATTGGGAATTAGATTCCTTATCCGATGTGGCATGAGAGGTGGTAGTAGTTATATTCCCCCAACAAAGTTCGGTACTTTCTACAACCGTAGTGGTAGTCAAAGGTTTTTTCTCGTGGGCCCCTCCTAGGAGTGAGTTTTTTGGGGATAAGTTTGTTTAGGATGACACAAAGGTTGTTGGGTTTTTGTTGTTTCAGGTGTGTTGCTTGGGATTGTATCTTGTGTGCTCAGTCCCTCCAAAGGTAATGGTATAATCTCAGGCTCATCAACACCATGTACAACATACAACTCTACAGCCCTATTCTTCACAACAATGTCAGTTAACTCCCTCACCTCACTGTCTGTGTACACTTTCCTCAAACCCTCATCTAATGACTTTCCTGGAACCAAGTAGTATATGCTACTGATTTTTTTGTAAGTACTACATTTCTTTGCCAACTCCTCCAGCCAAAACCAACACAACTCATCCGGATCCACATCAAATGTTCTTCCCTCCCCTCCATAATAAACTGTACCCTCCTTCATCTTCCTAAACGACCCACTATACCAGTATTTCAAAGTAACACCCATAATAGCAACTAACCTAACAATTGCAATTAAGGAAAAAGGGGTTACACATGCAAGAAAATTAAAATAAGTTTGCACAACATAAAATCCACCACAACATTGCAATTAACTTTAAAAAAGTTTGCACCAAAAAAAAAAATCTACCACAACATTGCAATTAACAGCAAATTTTTATTCTTTCAGCAAGAAAACTAAAGGATATATGTAATTAACATACATAGAAGCCTAAACTTACTTAAATATGAAGAAAAAAAATTAAAACATTTCAAGATAACTTACCGGTGTAATCGTTTCTGTGAACAGATGATGCAAATCAGGAATCCACCCTCCAACGCACCTCCAGTAATTGCAGATGAATTGCGAAAAAAAAAACCATAAATATCAAAGCTTGGAAGACAGTAACAATGGACGTTCCTTTGAAAAAGGAAGAAGAAGAAGAAAGGTTTGAAGGAAGGAAACAGATGGTGGTTGGGCATTAAATGACTTTCGGAGGGAAAATAAACTTACCAGGTGAGTCATCACCTTTTCATCCGGTAAGTTGTAATAAGGCCCGTTTTCAAAAAATATTCCACAAAGGTGGGATTTTTTTCAATTTTATGAAAGGTGGGACTGTTTTGGAGAGATCGCCCAAAGGTGGGATTATTCCCATCAAAAAATCCTTTAAAATATGGTAGACGATTCGATTCACGATTTTAAAAGATTCTATACATTTATGTTGACTAGCGAAATCCTCGCAAATTTAAATCATGCTAACAAAGCAAATAATAGATATATATTGTTAGTTATTGCTAATATAGTAGGTAAACATTTTTTTTTTAATTTTTAGGTCTTTTAACTTATAATTTTAGCGTATTCAATGAAGATTGAGTGCAATATCTTGATTATACGTGTTTGTAGAATCTTACGATTCTACGATTCGATTCTATAGGTCGTTTCAGATTCAAACTAGAATCTCGATTTTAACAACTTGGTTAAGGCTAAAGTTGCACCTAAAATTCTTGGTTTTCAATATGTTATTCTCTCCTTTATATCATCTTTTGAGCTTTTTGTGAGATACTCCCTCCGTCCCGTAATATAGTGCTCACTTCTCATTTTTCACGTGAATTAAGGAAAATAAAATGAGTAGTAGGATTTCCAAAAAAATGTACTTAATGAAGTGTTTTTTTGATACTTTTGTATTGAAATTCGTTCTTTATTTTCATTTTCCTTTAAATAAAATCAAAAGGCAATAAATTTTCCTTGGAAAGGTGTAAAACAATAAATGAGGTCACATGTTTTGTGAGAAAAGTAGGGATATTTTTGAAAGTTTGTGTAGAACTTAAGGATAATTTAATCCAAACAAATTGATAAAAAAGAAAATATGCACAATACTTTGAAACACCAAAAAAGGAACGTGAGCACTATATTATGGGACGAAGGGCGTACAATTCTACTTATTTAAGTGTATAGTTTTGAAGGCGGCATTTAACTCGAAAATCGTCTTTTTTGATTGCATCATAGTTGAGACAACTTACATTTAACGTGGACAACCTCCAAGCACATCACTCTATTACAGATTTATTAAAAAAATACTATCCTACTGTCCATTATATATATATTCTAATCCTCGAACTGCATCTTTCATTGCTGATGAATCATGAATGTCAAAAAAAGCTTTCCACACACCAATAATTTGAATGCCTTAAGAAATTTGGATGTTATGGACTCAATCTTTTCCTCCAAAGTGTGCTATTATTAGCCAATTTGTTGGGCACTCCCTGCCTGACTTTTAGGAGAAAGTGTTGGGAATTCATGGCATCTCACAAAAATCTTGGTACAAAAATTAAGACAAAGTAGTATTAAAATAGAGTCATTTAGTATCAAAATGTAACTTTGGTCAAACTTAGACTTAGGTACCAAGTAAGAGTTACTTTGGTATTGGTATCACGACTATTTTGATACCAATTTATCTTAGCTTTGGTACCAAAAATTTTATAAGATGCCAAAATATGAGACGCGAATCCGGACTCGACTTTTAGTCTAAAGAATGTGACTTCCACAGTTCCATAGTATTAAATATTAATGTTTTATATTTCCATGACTGGTCTGAAGTGTGATGTGACATTCTACCTGGTCTCAACAAAAAAAGAAGTAATTCACTGTCACTGCGAAAGTCTAGAGACTCTAGACGGACAGAATTACACACATACGAGAAAACGTTTTTTCAAAGATGGCGCGCGCCATTATTCTCTCTTTCACTTGTGCAAGCCATCTTTGATTATTCGTCATGAGAGGAATAATTATATTATACTCCCATACGGCCATACGCCATAGATATACAGTACTTATTATAGCAATAAATATAATGGTGTGTAGAGTGTAGACTACATAATAGTTTTGTTATTTGTATTATCTTCTCATCACTTGATTTAAATAATGATTAGTTTTATATGTACACTATGTCTGTAAAAGCGAATAGAAAGTTAAATTATATATATATATATATATATATATATATATATATATATATATATATATATATATATAACTCATATATAAAGCAGAGTTCAAAATCCAGTTCACGAGATCGTGACATTTAACATCCTCATTGGATACCATTTGTTGCGCTCATTAAGTGTCATGTCATATTTTTTTGAATATAAATAGAGTTACAAAATAATAAAAATACATGAATAAAGTTTAGTATAAAAAAATAGAGTTGGGTTCACAATGAAAAACTTATGTACAGTAAATCGATTATAACTTTTAATATATATTTCGAAAAATTATAATTTTTGTACCATTGGAAAGTGTTTAAAAACTACTATAAAATAAGATCCATTTATACTATATTTAAAATTATATATTAAAGTAACGTATAAAAAGAAACATTGACTATACTAACGTATTAAAGTACTGCAATTAGAATTAGAAATTCAATTAGAATTAGGGCTTTTTTACAAAACCTATTCATGTTAGAATTAGAATATTTAAAGTTATTAAATTATTACTTTTGTTATTGTATGTCAAACAAAAATACGTTCAAACAGGGTATGTGAAATTTTTAAAAGTCTACATCTTCTCCACGAAGTGAATGAACATTTGCATGGATTTCAAATAGTAGTAACTAATATATAAAGCAGAGTCCAAAGTCCGTGCATGAAGTCGCAACATTTGGCATCCTTACTAGACGCTATTTGTTGCGCTTATTAAGTGTCATGTCATTATTTTTTAAAAGTAAATAGAGTTTCAAATTAATTAAAATATATAGATAGAGTTTAAGATAAGAAGAAATAGAGTTTAGTTTACAATGAAATATATAAATACTATTTATCAATTATAACTTATAATATACATTTCAAAAATTATAATTTTTGTACCATTTGAAATTATTTTAAAAAATACTTTAAAACATGATCCATTTATGATATATCTAAAAGTATTTCAAGAATTTGTGATGGTCTCCATTCAAAAAAGTCAGTTATTCATTTTCGACTTCATTTTTCCTGAAAATCATATTAATGTTAGAATTAATATTAGTACTTCCAAAGTTATATTATAAAAATAGTATTTTTTCCATGTTAAGTTAATCATGTATTCCTATTACCCATTTGACAAAGTGATACCAAAATGGAGTACAAAGCTATGATCACATAAATCAAAAGACAATGATTGACTCTTCTTCCTTCTGTCCCAAGTGCAAATCAAAGTTACAAAAACAATGTGTGAAACTTTTATTACAGCAAATGCATGAAAGAACAAGAATTCTCCATAACAAAATGTTATATATATTTTCAAATCCAACTATTTTATATAACATAAGTTATAAAACAAATACAATGAACGAATACTGAGAAGAAGTTAGAATGGAAGATGAGACAGCTAGCACAACATTTGTCTTATTTGACAAACATGCAAAGAAGTTGATAAAAGTGTAAATAATAACACTTCTTAATATAATAAAAATGGTATACCAAAAGCCACATACTCAAAATATATTTATTCGAAATTTACATCCTCATAACAAGAATTTACCATAGCAAATTCAAATTTATATATCCTGACTATTTTATTTGACATAAATTCTAACACAAAAACCAAGAAACAATAATACACGTAGAAAAACTAGAAATTGGAGTCGAAGATGAAACAACTAGCACAACATTTGTCTTATTTGATAGATATGCAGAGAATTGATATAGAAGTTCCAGCAATAACACTTCTTAATACAATAAAAATGGTATACCAAGAGCCATATACTCAGAATTTTATCACTGAAAATTTTCATCTCTTTAACATGTATAAGGTAATGCCATATTTGTACGACAAAGAGATACAATTGATCATACAAGCCAGGAAAGACATCGTTGGAAAGCGTTGCAATTTCAAGGTTAGGTTGAATGACATCAATTTAGTACGCAAATAAAAAAATTCACAGTAAGTCAAGTATCAAAGGATTTGACGACAGTCAAATGGTCATGAACATTTTCCTCTTCCATCAATAATGAAGCAGATTTAGCAATATCATTATCCGTTTTGGGCACCGTGGATCTTACAAGAAAAGCAAGTAATATAGAGTACGCATGCTTCTTAAAGTTCATTTCTCGGAAACCTAATAAAAAAGAGATAGGGTCAGCATCAAAAAAAAAAAGAGAAAAGAGAAAGATAGAGGAGGAAGAGTCCGAAACTCATAAGTATGAAAAAAGAAAAGCAAAAACACTAAACAAAAAAAGGGATATTTAACTAAGTTTATCACACATTCAACCAATCAAACTTTTAAAAAAGAACTAGAATTGTTCACTTATTAGATTATAAATTTCTAATTTCTTATTTAAAATATATTAATAAAAGAGATGATATGAAGTACATATTTTATTCCAAAATAGTTGCATCACTTACAATGTAATGCTTGACATTGAAAAACTCTTATCATTAGTATCTTTGCTTTTGTATTTTATAAGAACTTAATAAAATTGACATTATCAATATAGACATATAGAAAAATCAAATAACATATTACATAATGACTTTTGTTGTGGTATATCGATTAAAAAAATACAATAAAATGGAGTATGTGAATATGTTTAAAGTCTAAATTTGTTTTACGAATAGCTCGGACATTTGCCCGGGTCCCAATACTAGTATATCTAAAACCCAAAGCAAACAAAATGCCATGTTGCCACATGCATGTTCTCCCCCCTCTCAAGCAATGGAGACAAATCTATACAAATATATTAAAAGGCGTGCTTAACAACGTCTATGCGCCACGTGACACCCTCCTCCTGCCACCAGAATTTTGCCACGTGTCTATTTATCAACAAAGTCAAGTGGTCATTATTTAAAAAATAAATATGCTGAAGCCTGGGCTCAAACCCCTGACCTTATGTAGGGATTTCCAAAGAATCACCATCTAATCTAACGTCTTTTAGTGATCCATGTTTCCACAAAATTACAGATATGTGTTGTAATTAGTTAATGTTATTAAACATAGCCCTTGCATCCTTAAAGATAAATAAATTCGCATGTTCATTAAAATTAATTATGTATGCATGATACCATTTGAAGAGCAGTGTTGACTACTACAATACTACCATTATATTTACAGTAATACTATAAACGAAATTTGATCATAAGTCTGTATTAAATATGGGCCTAGGCCGCATCCACGTCTAATATATTAAAAAACGTTCCTAAGAACGTATATGTGCCACGTGTCACCATCCCCCATTCAGTAACACTCTATCCACGTCTTTCTCATATAGTAAAAAAAAAAGAAGCATTGTTAACGTGAACATTCAAACCCACAACCTCAAGTATGAAAGAAAGAGATCCAACCATCACTCTACCATACTATTATTGCTTATTTAAACAAAATTAATGATGATATATGAAAAGAAAACTTTTGAAATCCATATAATGAATGACATGACTTTTTTAAATGAGTATGAGATGATTTATTTAACTACTACTAAATTGTAGTACAGAGAAACCCCGAGGCATCACCCGGGCTTAAACACTAGTTAAATAATAAAAATGTGTGTGTTAAGACTCGAACTCACAACCTCTCCTTTGAGATGTAAATACACTAACCAACTACTATCTACAAGCTCATATTGATTTTTTTTATTGTAAGTAGAAGTAATCACGCTTCTTAAGTTGACACACAAATTGGACTCCTACATTAATTGACCTATCAAGTAAATGACTAATATATTAATATATCCTCGTCTTACAAGTTATATTACCTATTAAGTTTCCGTTTACCATAATAGTGATAATATAATATCAAATCAACTTTGATGCATTATAAAAATTTCTAATGGGCCCAACAAACCTTAATTTATGCTTAGCCTTTTACAAAATAAAAAACACAGTATTACCTATCTGAAGAAGAAATTTGAGAAAAATATATTGTAGTTAATTTCAATCAATTATAGGTAGGAATGGAAGTGGAACGTGTCTTTATGACTTGAAAAATGATATTACAAACTTTTTCGTGTCGAATCAACTATTTGAAGGACCAATCCATTGTATGATACGAGTTTATGCAGCGGATAACTATTTGTCTTAAATATATAGACACTTATAAAAATATATAGACACTTATAAACTTATATAGGAGTACCAAGGACCCTTGGATCCAACGGTATGGCTTCCTATCTCCCACATGGGAGACCAAGGTTCAAATCTTGGTGGAAGCAAAATTTCAATATTGTTGGGGGTTGGGGGGGAGGGGTTTGGGGCTTGTTGGGCCTCTGGGTGAGTGGCCCTGTGCGAGGGCAGGCCAGAGGAAATTCATCTTACCACGGGTTCCCGAATGGGGGCCCAAAAAAAAACTTATATAGGAGTGATTTATTTAATACAAAAAGTTCCCTTTAGACCTGAGTAACCTTTTGTCCTAAATAGGTCACTTTTACTTATATACAAGTGACTCATTTAAGGTAAACAATTATTCTTTGTTCAAAAATGACTAATTTTGACTTAAAAGAGTGACCCATTTTGCGAAAAGTGAATGATTTAACAATTAATTTATTATGAACCCGATACTCAATACTAATTGAAAGTTATGAAGTATTGGAGGTCGTCACGTGTAATCTAAATGTATATGTTGATATGGGGGCATGTAATTTAATTAATTTCATCAAAAAAATAATAAACGAATTATACGCAATGATCCGGGGCTTCGCCCAGGGAAACAACTAGTTAAATATATCCAAATCCTCTTTTTTAACTAAGAAAAAGAAAGTTAATAAAATTGAGGAATTGCCTTGAGATGTGATAGAACTGTCTTGCAATTTAGCCTTGTTTTTTTTTAAAAAGAAAATGGTAAGGACGAGTTTGCTTTTTTTATTATTATTATATTTGAGAATATATAAGTAATTTAGGGTGGACACTAAGTCCTCCCCTCTATCCTTAGAGGAACTGCAGCGGTGTATGAATTGGACCCGCTTGCAATTCTTCAACTCTTAGAGCTAGTAGCTCCACCATTGCAGCAAAACTTACCTTGTTGCTTTGTGTAGACTTATTGCTGTAGTTAGCCACAAGCTTCCATTTGCTCTTTGAAGGCCCACTTGTACTTTACAATTATCTCTTAAAAACTATTTTGAACTAGAAAAGTAATGTTTTTGGGATTGTATGAATTGTATACTATTATAAATTGTTGAAATGATGATGACATGTGAGACCTACCAAAACCACAAGTAGTTGCAGGCCTTGTGGCTTTTCATTGAAATAGTAGAAAATTAAAAATGTGTTGAAAAATACAGGTACAACATCACTATATGAAGTTGGTTCTGACAACAGCAACTCAGTATAAACCCTCTCAATGGCATGAACGATGACCACGAATACATAATGTTTAGTTTACTAGTATGGAACTATGGATACAATTTTTTTTAGAGTTGAGAAAGGACATTCATCATGCCAGGACGAGGACGACATTTAGCCTTAAGGGGCACAAGTTTGGTCAAGGAAACACCCCCAGTTTCCTCCATAGTTATCAATTCCTTGTCAAATCTCTCCCATTCAAAGCATTGAATCAATATTGCCACTGCCAACCAAATTACCTTACTAGCCAAGTGCTCCCCTGGGCAAATCCTTTTTCCGGTACCAAAAGGCATGTATTTGCACCCTAATCTACTTCCCTCAACACCCTCAAATCTTTCCGGCCTGAATTTTCGTGGCTCCTCCCAGATCTCGGGGTCATTTTGTATAGCCCATATGTTGTAGATAAGCATAGAGCCTTTAGGGATACGATACTCCCCTACTTGGCAATCACCCCTAGATTCACGAGGTAGTCCTATTGGACCTGTAGGATACATTCTTAATGTCTCATTTATGATATTTTGGATGTAAGGGATGTTATTCTTGTCAGACTCTTCTACTAAACGACCATGTCCTACGTTTGTGTCGATTTCAGCTTGTGCCTTTTTCATAACTTCGGGATTATTGAGAAGGAGAGAAAGGACCCATTCTACTGTTGCTGCTGAAGTATCCGTCCCACCTTGAAAAAGAGCCTGTTACATGGCAAAACACAATATTATTATAGGATAAGTTATGATTGCACTTTTAGTATTGCTCATGAAAGGGGAAAAATACATAAATCTCAAAGACAATTTTAAAAAGTTCTAATCAATAAAAACTAGTTTACCAGATAAATATCAGTTTTCATGATTAAAGAGGAAGAAGACGGATTCACCGAAGAAGATCCTTCTCCTTGATCTCTTTTTTCGAACAAAAGGAGAATCCGGACACAATAAAAATTTTATGAAATGGAAAAGATCCTCTAGACTTTAAAATAATAAAGATCAATTTTAATCATTAAAATTCAGCAATTCAAAACATACCAAAATGAGGCTTCCAATCATATCATCAGAGTAATATTGTGGATCCTCCTTTTGCAAGGACAACAAAACATGAATCATTGCTCTCTTCCTTCCATCTGATAACTTATCCTCTCTTTCCAACTCTCTATGCTCTTTCATCAACCCTCGCATAAACTCATCCTTCTCTTTTGTCAACTTCCTCATAAACTCCTCAGGTGAACCAAAAAACACCCTAAACCACTTCAAAATAGGCAAGAAATCTTCCAAGTTATTCACCCCACTAACTCTAAAACTACCTTCCACAATCTGTTGAAACCTCCTAGATGCTTCATTCCCCTCGTTCGCCTCCTCGTAGTTACTCTTACCCATCAACATTCTCATCATGTTATCTAAGGTGAGCCCAAAAATGGCGGATTTCATCTCTACTACTCCGCCATTTTCTGAGCTTGCCTTTATGATCCTACGTATGAAGGACCGGGCCACTTCGGCCCGAATCCCTGATAGGATTTGCAGCCGGTTAGGAGATAAAATCTCCACGGCTGCAATCCTACGTAGGTTCTTCCAGTGATCCCCGTATGGGGACCACGCCATGTTAGTATAGTTGTTACCACCGTGCTTACCAGGGAGAAGCCGAGGGCGGTCGACGAAGACGTCGTTTCTAACAAGACACTCTTCAACCGCGGATGGAGAGGATAGGAGGAGGACAGGGCGAGACCCCATCCTGAGGTAGAGGACTGGGCCGTATTTGGACGCTAAACGAGCTAAGGAGCGGTGGAGGGGCTTCTTGAAGAGGTAGAGGTGGCCTATAATAGGGAAGGAGAGAAATGGAGATGGTGGTAATTTACCCTTGAGTTTGGAGCGTAGGATGGTGTGTTTAAGAGTGAAGTAGGCAAGTAGGAAGAATGCTACGTATTTGAGTATGAGAACGGTATCCATATCCCAACTTATTGGTAGCAATAGCATCATAACAACACAGGAGTTTAGAAGTATGAGTCCCTAGTGAAGTGATACTATGGGATTTGGGTTATGAGTTTTGATACTAACGTAAGTTGTACCACTTTATAGTGGTTTTTTTTTGTTTTGACAATTCTAATGGTAACTTTTTCTTTTTTGGGGGGCTGGATAGGGATGTTAAAACCATTCAAGTATCAAAAAATACTAAAAAAGTACTGTCTCTATTTCTTGTTAGTTTACCCAATTTGTTTGTGTACAGAGTTTTAGGAAAAATAATATATGAGTCTTAAAGAAAAAGAGAAAGGGAAAGTATTAATCTATTGTGGGCCGTGGGCCAAGAGAGAAGGATAGTGACAAATAGAAAAATAATGTTTTATGTAAAAGATAATAATATAAAACTAGTGGATCTATTTAAAAAAATAGAAAAAAAGAAATGAATAAACAAGACAACGCAAAAAAAAAAAAGGTAAATTAATAAGAGACGGATGAATAATATTAGTTTATGCACATCCAAAGAAGTGCACTGAAACTTCAAGCCCACAAGCTGCCTACAAAGAACTGCTCGCAGGTGGCACATTAATGCAATGACAAAGCCCAGAAAGCCAAAGGATTCAAATGCTTTGATTTGCCGCCATCAAAGTCGAATTAAGATTTGTATTCCCAATATTTTTGTACTTATGTGCCATTTTATTTTATTGAGATAATATTATTATAGTTCACAAATTTTTAATTAAAATTTAAAAAACACATTTAATTAATCAATTAAAATGAGAGAATGACACACAAATAATACACAACTAGTTATTAGGCCCGGGCTACGCTCTAGGTAAGGAATCTTTTTATTTATTAATATTATACTTTAAGATAATAACACTAAATGTTATTTGGTCTAGTGGTTAAGACTTTAGTATATGTTCTTTAGGTCCCGGGATCAAATCCTATACTATGCAATTTTATTTCTTTATTATTGTGGATTACATGGAGTAAAAGACCCTTAGGGAGAGCGAGAGCCCCATGTTACACAGTTTCTTATTTAGACACGTCTTTTAATATATTAGTATTAGCCTTATATGCACGCGATGCGTGCGCTAATTTCAAAACATGTTATTCTATTATATACTCCCTCCGTACTATAGTTATGATTACATTTAAAATGTGAAAGGTTAATAGTTAGATGAATTTAGATATACTAATTCGCTAATGTAAAAAACTAACAAAGGTTATGAGTGATTTTTAATATTAATTTTTTGTGAATGAATTTTGAACAAAAAGAATAGATATAATGAGTTGGTTTGACTGAATTAAAAAATATCAAAGGTAGTGAGTGTTTCAGACTTTTCAGGTGGACGTCATGTATACCATCTTCTCTTATTAAAAAAAAGTCAAGATATTTTGTCCATTTAATTTTTTGATTGAAATATTTGATACATATACCATTTTTAACTTGTTTAGAATGGAAAGTTGAAATGAGAAAGGTTCTTAAATTGTTTTTTTTTTTGTAATTTTTTTTCATCCCTTTAGATCATTAAGGATAATTTAGTATTTTCAGAAGGGGACACCATCTTCCTCCCCCTTCTCTTATATAATAGAGATAGATACATAAATAGAAGATTTGTATTCATCAAAGTTCAAAAACTGTACAATATAAGCAAAAGTCAACAAAGGGGGCTTCACCTAGATTAATAAAAAAAGAAACATGAAAAGAGGGCTTCACTTTTACTACTAAAGTCCTCCGACGCCAACTTTTTTTTGTTGCATTACAGTACCCTACTACTACTCCATATGGTATTCTAGATATTTCTAGTTTTTTTTTTTTGAGGGTAGAGATTTCTAGTTATTGCACTGGCCAATTTCGTTAGCACTTCTATTTACATATATAATGAGAATTTTTTCCTTCAATAATGCTAAAATGGGTATTAATTTCTGAAATGTGCCGAAGTTTAAATTAATTTCCTGGGTACCGTCCACGTAGGACGGCACGCGAGATTTTTGTTTTTTTAACAAAACCGCTACTCCAAATAGCGGTTAATACCAATAATGTAAAGTTGACCGCTACTTCAAATAGCGGTTATATGATGTCCCTAAGACAAGGTAAAAAAGGCATGCATATAAACCGCTACTTCAAGTAGCGGTTAATACCAATAATGTAAAGTTGACCGCTACTTCAAATAGCGGTTATATGATGTCCCTGAGACAAGTTATAAAAGGGATGCATATAAACCGCTACTTGAAGTAGCGGTTTAATATGAAACAAAAAAATATATATATATATATATTTTTTTTTGTTTCACAAAAACCGATACTTCAAGTAGCGGTTTTGCCTAGTAAACCGCTACCCCCAGTAACGGTTTTACCCCATATACTGTTTTCAAATAACTTGAAATTAACCGCTACTCTGAGTAGCGGTTTGCTTTGAAAAAAACAAATTTCTGGCGCGCCGTCCTACGTGGACGGTATCCATGGAATTAATTTGAACTTCGGCACATTTCAGGAATTAATACTCATTTTAGCATTATTCAAGGAAAAAATTCTATATAATAAATTTGACATTTTAAAAAAGGAAATAGCAAGATTTCATACACATTATTGGAAAAAAAAAGGTTAACGATCAAAATTGTAAATTCTGACCTTAAACAAAGAAGTGAAATAAAATAAAGGAATTACCTGATAATTTGATGAGCTTTTTCAACACAACTGAATGGTACGTACTATGGTAGTGTGGTTTGGATGATTAGATCTTGGCTCAAGTAAGATCCATAATCCATTAGCAAATTGCTAGTGTGGTGGAGTAGTGGAGATATCCGGATACTGCTGATTTAAAAAAAAAAAAAAAATTGCTTGTTCAAGTTCATTCTTTTGATGGAACAATAAATAGAGATCCTTCTAAAATATTTCATGCACGCAACGATCATAGAAAAAGTGTTCGTCATTTCATGTAAATTTAGAACAATCTTATTGATGATATACTAGGCTGAGGGCTGAGGCATACATGATTATGGAGTGGTGTAGCTTTAGAGTATGGGGGCAAGTATTTGGTGATATTATGTATGGTTATTAAAGATGAGTGACTCAATTGAAGCACGGACATGTGATTTCATAGTAGGAACATGTCAGGGGTGCAACCTGAAAGCATAGACTGGTAACATGTTGGTTGCAGGCATAACTCGAAAGCATGGTACATGAGATCTAAGAAGGTGTAGAGGCTCTTAGTGTGACCTCGCATCAGAAAAATCTGTGCTTGATGCCTTCTGTCGAAAGTCTTCCTGATATTGTGGTGGTCAGGAGGCGTGTTCCGCAGGTTAGCGGTGGTACAAGATGATTAAACGGATTATCATTGGAGGGGAGGCCATGAGTCTTGTGGTCCTTGGTCTAAGGAGAGGATTGTTGGGTGTACATATATCCCAAGACCCACATCTGAGAGATAAGAAATAGTTGTCTAGTTTATAAGATTTCACCTACTCCATTAGTATGTCCTTTTGGGAAGGAGCTCAAAAACAAATCCGTGCGAGCTGGGCTTAAAGCGGACAATATCAAAACAAACTACTACAAATCATAGTTGGCAAATAAAAACCTTATGGTGAATATGATCGTATGACATACATTCATCTTCTTATTCCATTAAATACCTTAATTAGACATCAATACTATATGATGCAACTTTGATCCACAACAATTGACCAATACTTACATCATCTAATTCCATTAATACCACGATAAACTGGTAGTTCACAATGGATGCTTTAGAGTTGAGAAAGGGGATTCATCATGCAGAGACGAGGGTGATACTTAATTAACTTGCAGAGTCTCAAGCTTGGTCAAGGAAACACCTCCACCTTCCTTAATGTCTACCAATTCCTCACCAATGCGCTCTGGTGGGTGCGGTTGTGTCGTATGCACCTATCCAAAGATAAATTTCTCCTACTCTCTTTTACAATTAAATGTAGAAGGGAAGTAAGGTTCGTATCCACAGGGAAACAAGGACGAGTTTTATATTTAGCGGGAATCAATACCTAGATGACTCTAAGGACCAAGTAACCAATTCAGGGGGGTTTTCAAGTGTATTTTAAACATACTAAAATTAACTAGCAAATAAATAAAATGAGAAATCAATATGGAAAGATCCTGAATCCAATTAACATCCACTTCAAATGTAATTATCGATCATTGAAACTCAACTCTAATCATTTCCATGATTATCTAATGTCGAGAATTAATCTCGTATTCTCCTTATTCTTAGTTGAATAGCACGATCAGCGTGACTATAAAACCCTAACTATCGGATAACCTAGTCCGATCAGCGTCTAAGTTCAATCCAATAGCAGCAATAAACACAGAGAACCAATAGACCCGCTAATGTCATACACGCGATAAACATTCAACAGTTGATTTAATTTCCCCAAGAAATAACCAAGACAATCTGCATCTAAGTTACTTCCTAGTTTGCTACAAATTGACAAAAGAATAAAACAATCCGATTCTATTCTTAAATCTAGCATTAGATTAATTCCACAATCAAACTAGTAACGTTCCTAGCATAATTATGCAAAAATCATAAAGTATAATCATAGAAACTAAACCATAATCAAGGAAAATAGATAGAGAGGAAAGATCTCACAATAATGGTTGAAGCTTCATGTTAATTTTCTTCAAGAACAATTCAAGCTACAATCCGATAGCATAAACCAAATCCAACATTGAAATCTATAATAAAACTAAGAATACTAAGAAAAATAACAAAAGTGAGGAAGGAGAATTAAGAGAGGAGTGTTTTTTCTCTCTCCTCCATTTCAACTTTGCTCCTCCTCTCCCTAGAAAATAGGTTTTAGGAAGCTTTTAAACCCCGCACAAAACGTGGACCCAAACCGACTTAAGCGTCGCGAGTCGTGACGAGCTGACTGACTTTCCGCACAAAGTGGCTGGGCAAAGAGGGTCGCGACCCACGAAGTAGCTCGCAAGGTGCGAAGCAGGGGTCGCGAGTCGCGATCAAGTTCGGGAGTCGCGACATGCGTGTGCACTGCTAGGCAGGTTGCTGTGCTTTGCCTCGCTGCCGTGCTTTGCGTGGCTGGCAATGACGCTGGGCTTGCTGGGCAGACGTGAGCTGTGTGGGTGGTGCCATGGACTGTTGAGGATGACTTGCGATGCTGCTGGGTTAGTGCGGTGTAGGGATGGAGCATTGATGCTAGGATAGCACATTGTTGTCAACTCATAACTTGCTTCCGTGCCACCAAGCCATGGTGTTGAACTTTCTTGAACACTCAAGGATAACTTCAATTAAACATCGTTTAATTCCGTTTCTCCTTAAAAGCTCGGAATCTAGAACATTAACACTAATTAACTCACAAAACTCCGAACTTCCGCTAAGGTTGATTTATATGCAAACGTTAACAATTATGAACAAATCCCTTAGCAAAGTGCACCTAAAATATCACAAAAACATCGTATGACTTGAGCTTATCACGCTCCCATTCGAAACATTGAATCAATATTGCCATAGCTAACCAAACTACTTCACCAGCCAAATGTTCCCCAGGGCAAACTCTCCTACCAGTGCCAAAAGGCAAGAATTTATATCCTTGTCTGTTTCCCTTAACACCCAAA
Source organism: Beta lomatogona (assembly GCA_947646795.1). Lineage (NCBI taxonomy): Eukaryota > Viridiplantae > Streptophyta > Magnoliopsida > Caryophyllales > Amaranthaceae > Beta > Beta lomatogona. The sequence continues at coordinate 127,476 of CANSNZ010001190.1, read as the reverse complement.
GATCTCTCTGGGTCGAATTTTCGTGGTTTCTCCCAATTCTTGGGATCATTGTGTATGGCCCATATGTTATACACGAGCATCGAGCCTTTTGGTATATGGTACCCTCCTACTTGGCAATCACCTATGGATTCACGAGGTAGTCCTTATGGACATGTAGGGTACATTCTTAATGTCTCATTTACGATACACTGAATATAAGGAAGCACTAGTACATAATTCACGATTTGCGTCTGTTTATTTGCGTCGCACGTGAGAGAAACCGACACAAATGATGTATGTGCGTCGGATCTTAAAGGACATTCGATGCAAATAGCCTAAGAAAATGTATACAGGCCTTTTTGGGCGCACATAACTTTGCAAACGACGCAAATGATTACCCTATGTGCGTCGCATCAAGTTCCAATGTGACGCAAATGCAGATATGCAAAATGCCAATCTTGATCTGCGTCGGACCATCGACCCATCCGATGCAGATGCTACGTCCTATGCCCAAGGATCCACGAGCCATGTGCGTCGCATCAAGTCGTTGTGCGTCGAAAATAGTCATCTGCGTCGGATCCCATGTCCCGTCCGACGAAGATGACTCTTAGTTATTTTTTCCGTATCCTTGCCCCAGTTGGGCTAGTTCCCACAAACGCTCTCTCACTCGCACTTCTCTCTCTCTCTCTCATGCGAATTCATCTGGTGCCCTAACTGTCGACGGCGACCGCGCACTTCTCTCTCTCTCATGCGAATTCATCTGGTGCCCTAACTGTCGACGGCGACCGTAAATTCTCCAGCACCTCCTCTCGCCGTCGACTTTTCCGGCATTTCCTCTCACCGTCGACTTCTCCGGCATCTCCTCTCGCCGGCTCATCCTTGCTTCACTCAATATCGACTCCTTGCGGTAATTCTCTCTCGGTTTTCGGTTAATCCTTGCTGCCGCCAACTTTGCCGGCGACTCCTTGCGGCTTTTTCGCTGCCGCTACACTCCGGTGCACTCCTCTTTCTCTCAGTCACTCTCTCTCTCTCTCTTGCACTCTTCTTTTTCTCTGACTCTTCCCACCGCTGCACTCCGTTGCGCCGCCGCTGCACTCCGTCTCGCCGCGTCGCCGCTGCACTCCGTCTCGCCGCGTCGCCGCTGCACTCCGTCTCGCCGCGTCGCCGTTGCACTCCGTCTCGCCGCGCCGCCGTTGCACTCTGTATTTGTAACGCCCCGACTTCAGTGGAAGACCTATCTTAGTCGGTGCGTTACTGCCGTACTTTCCATTTGGGAAAATACAAGGCAACATAAGTTCGTTAAAGAACATAACATTATAATATGAAACTTCATAACTAACTTTGAAATGCATAAATAAGTAGGTGAAGCATAATTAAGATTCATGAACTAATGTTCTTAAGCTTAGAATACATAATAATAAGAGTCTGCATAATTTAAGTAGTAATTATTCCTCACTGCTACGCCATTTTGTCATCCCCGTCATTACCTAAAATAGAAAAACAAAACGTCATGAGCCGAAGCTCAGTAACATACTACTCTAACATCGTAAATTCATTTCAATTCATTTTAAACAGGGAGGAGAGAATAAGGTAAAAACATTTCATAAATATTTTATGTAAACATGAATTCATTATTAACCTTTTATCATGTTCATCATCATAATTATCTTATTGGTAACTTGGCGAGTATAAAATAAGGGACGTCTCCCATAAAACATCATCATCATCGTCATCATAATCATAGGGCAATAGCCACCAGGGACATTGTCCCTAACCAGAAGGTGGCATAAAGCCATGCATAGTGCGGTGCCACCAGGGACAATTGCCCCTAACCAGAAGGTGGCGTTTCCGCCATAGAACAAAACGGTATGTGCACGACCAACATAACATAGTACTGCCAAGAACCATCTTTCACTGGAATTTATCATGTTTCATATATTTTAAGCATATTCATAATCATCATGATATAACATATTATTTTCATTGCATCCATAAAATAACATCATCATATTTTCATATCATCATATTCATCACAAAATATTCAATATCCCGCAATCCATATACAAAAGAATACTATTAACGTAAACATTATTATAAAACATACTTAGAAGGGGAATGCGGGTGTCAGCGGTAGACGTTACCTCAGATCCTGTGTAGTAAGCTTTGATAGCCGGGGGAGGCTGTAATATCCCTTTTTCCTTAATCTAACCAAGGATTGAATAAATATTAATAATATTCTAATTTTTTTAACTCTTGGACATATATATAATTTTCTTCACCTACATTACTACACTTATTAAGGAAATTCATGAGATCATGCTTATTATTATCTTCATCATTTATACATTTGTTTTCATACTATTATTATTGAACTGCCATGAATATTAGTACAATTAGTATATTAAGTGGAGGAATATAAGTTAGAGTATATATATATATATATATATATATATATATATATATATATATATATATATATATATATATATATAAGTTAAAGTTACTTTATCTAAGCTTATTACGATCATGTATTTAACTTAGTTCACAAGACTATAAATTAGATCAAGTTTCTATTATTCACGTTAAGTTGAAGAATTAGAAAATAATATAGACAAGTTAATCACCGTTAACAAGAGTACATGGGTTTCTAACTATAAGAACTAGATCATAAATGTCTATCTTGTCTTAGATTATTTGTTAGTCTGTTTGTTATAATAAGCCCAACTAGATCTTAAATCCAATGTTAACTACTAAGTTATAACTCATATTAATTGAGCCCAACAACTTATAATAAAACATTTTAGGCCTAAAAGAGAAAAGAAAAGGAAGTAAAGCTAGTATCTTCAGTATACCCGGTAAGGTTGGAACGAAGGAAAACGCGACGGGGAACGTGTCGCCGGATACGGGCTGCCGTGCGGCACCTGGTGGGCTCGGGTGGTTCGTCGGATTTCGTAGGAGTGACGAAGGGGGTTAGTTCCGGTGGAGGTTCGTCGATCACGAGGTGGGTCGAGGCGAGAGAGATGCTGCGCGAGAGGTGTAGCGAGATAGAGGAAGGGGAGTGTCCGAACAAGGGAGGAGAGGTGGGCGAGCGGGCGGTGGTCCGGTGGTGAAGCACAGGGCACCTGATGGATGAAAGGTGGTGTTGTGGTCGTGGCGTTGGTGGCTGTATTACAGCAAGTTCTTCAAAAAAAAAAACAGAGAGGAAATAGGAGAAAGAGAAAGTGTGATTTTTGGAACATTTGGTGAGTAATTAGTTTTTGGTTTTTGCTTGAGTTCTTGAATGGTAATTGTCTGGGTATTTATAGAGCTGAAAATGGGTTAACACTTCACCATTGTTCATGAAAAATCTGCTTAGTCAAGGTGTTCATTAATGGAGGAGATACGGTGATCTTCGTTTGAGATTTTTTGTTGGCTAAAGGAGTTGTTCTTTGCTGACTTTGGGCTTAAAATAGGCGGCTACTAACAAGATCATAGAAAATTTTTGTAGAGTTGCAATTGTTTTCTTCAACTAATTCATGGATATGAGATTGATGAGAGGAGACACGGTGAGAGGAAGAAGGAGGGCAAGAGTTCTAGACCATAGGGGTATTTTTTGTAAATTTTGGCTATATTTAGTTTCTCATTTTTTTTTAGTATATACTTGTTGTTCCTATTGTCCATAGTCAGGTTTAACAAGTTATTATACTTTCTATTATCTATAACTCTTGTTTTTGTTAGTTTAGAAAGATTTAATTTATAATTAATCCGACAATTAGTATTACTTAGATATGGGATATTACATCCTCACCCCCTTAGAAAAAGTTTCGTCCTCGAAACTTAGTAAGTCAAAATAAGGTCATGCAGTTCTTATCTAAAATCACTACTTCATACTTGAACATAAAACATATTCATATTTCAGATAACATATATATGTAGATTAGACATGATAAACATACATAATAATCTAAGCAAATAGATGGGGGTATTTCGCTTTCATTTGATCTTCAACTTCCCAAGTTGCTTCAGTCGACGAATGGTTAGCCCATAAAACTTTTACCATGGAAATTACTTTGTTTCTGAGCTGCTTTTCCCTACGATCAAGGATTTCAATCGGTTTTTCTTCGTAGGTCAAGTCATTCCTCAGTTGTAAAGGTTCATGCCTAATCACGTGGCTTGGATCAGGTATGTACTTCCGTAACATCGATATATGGAAGACATTATGCACCTTAGTCTGTCGGTAGCGCCAATCGGTAAGCCACTTCATTCACTCGCTCAAGAATTTCATATGGGCCGATATATCGTGGACTTAACTTGCCAGATTGACCAAATCTCATGACACCTTTAGTAGGTGAAACTTTCAAAAAGACATGATCACCCACTATGAACTCTAGTGGTCTCCTTCGTCGATCCGCATAACTCTTCTGTCGACTCTGAGCAGTCTTGATCCTGGTCTAGATTCTTCTTACTTTTTCTGTCGTATCTTGTATCAAGTCGGGTCCGATCATTCGAGCTTCGTCAATATCACTCCAACAAAGGGGTGTTCTACATCTTCTTCCATAGAGTGCTTCATGTGGTGCCATCTTAATGCTAGCTTGATAGCTGTTGTTGTAAGAAAATTCTACCAATGGCAAGTATCTCTCCCAACTTCCTTGAAAGTCTAATATGCATGCTCTTAGCATATCTTCAAGAGTCTGGATTGTCCGTCTGTCCTCGACCATCGCTTCTTGGGTGAAAAGCTGTACTGAAATCAAGTCTAGTGCCAAGAGCTTTCTGCAATTCTTTCCAAAACTTTGCCTGGAATCTTGAGTCACGATCAGATACAATTGAACTCGGAACTCCATGTAGTCTGACAATTGTGTTCACATACGACTCAGTTAGCTTGTCCAAACTCCAATTATTTCTTATAGCCAAGAAATGTACAGATTTTGTCAACCTGTCCACAATCACCCAAATAGAGTTCATGCATCGAGTTGACGGTGGTAGTCTCATTATGAAATCCATTGAGATCGAATCCCATTTCCAAGTAGGGACATCTAAAGGTTGTAGGAGTCCTGCTGGTCTCTGGTGCTCTATCTTGATCTTTTGACAAGTCAAACATCTTACCACAAATTCAGCGACTTCTTGTTTCATGTTGCTCTACCAGAATGTTTGTTTCAAATCTTTGTATAACTTGTTTCCTCCAGGGTGTACTGAGAAAGGACTGTTATGAGCCTCTTCTAAAATCTTCTTCTTTAATGTCTCATTATTAGGGACACATAACCTTCCTTGAAATCTCAAAGTACCATCTTCTTGGACCACAAATCCCGGTGACTTCCCCTTTTTCACATCGTTCTTTATTTTCTCTAACTCCGAGTCTTCACCTTGTGCCTCCTTTATTTCACCCAACAATGTTGGCCTCAACTCTAACGCATTCAAGCATGCACCTTCTTTTCTCTGAATGATCTCCACTTTCATTTTCCAAGGGTCATTGCTTATGGCTTTAGGTAGGGTCAAGGTTGTGTTTAGGTGAGCTTTTCGGCTTAGGGCATCAGCTACAACATTTGCTTTTCCAGGATGGTACTGAATGTCAAGGTCGTAATCTTTTAGGAGTTCTAGCCACCTACGTTGTCTTAGGTTCAACTCTTTTTGGGTAAAGATGTATTTGAGACTTTTATGGTCGGTAAATATTTTACATGGAACACCATATAAATAGTGTCGCCAAATTTTGAGGGCAAATACGACAGCGGCTAGTTCAAGATCATGGGTTGGGTAATTTTGTTCATGAGGTTTAAGTTGTCGAGAAGCATATGCTATGACTTTCTCATTTTGCATCAACACACATCCTAATCCATGCTTGGAGGCATCACTATACACAACAAAGCCATCTATACCAGAAGGGAGGGTTAGAACAGGGGCAGAGGTAAGACATTTCTTTAACTCCTGAAAAGCTTCTTCACATTCATCATTCCATTCAAACTTGACCGACTTCTTCACCTATCGCGTTATAGGCATAGCTATCTTTGAGAAGTCTTGAACAAATCTTTGATAGTATCCAGCTAAACCCATAAAACTTTGAATTTCAGGGACATTGGTGGGTCTAGGCCACTCCATTATGGCTTTTATCTTTTGGGGATCAACAGAGACTCCATTCTCCGAAATAACGTGCCCTAAGAAGGCAACTTCTTTTAACCAAAACTCATATTTCTTCAATTTTGCATACAACTTCCTTTCTTTTAGTACTTCCAACACTTTTCTCAAGTGTTCTTCATGCTCACTTGAGTTTCTTGAAAATACCAAGATGTCATCAATGAATACCACAACGAACTTGTCGAGATAGGGCTTGAAAACTCGGTTCATCAGATCCATGAAAACGGCAGGGACATTGGTTAACCCAAAGGGCATCACTGTGAATTCATAATGGCCGTATCGGGTCCTGAAGGCGGTTTTTGAGATATCTTCTGGTTTAATGCGAAGCTGGTGATATCTAGATCTCAAATCTATCTTGGAGAAAGTGGTTGCACCTCGAAGCTGATCGAAGAGATCGTCAATGCGGGGTAAAGGATATATGTTTTTGATGGTAATCTTATTTAACTCTCGATAATCGATGCACAGCCTCATACTTCCATCTTTCTTCTTTACAAACAAGACTGGTGCACCCCAAGGTGAAACACTAGGTCGTATGGACCCTTTCTCGAGCAATTCATCCAGTTGCTTCTTTAGTTCTTGCAATTCAAATTTGGTGCCATTCTATATGGTGCTTTTGAAATAGGAGCGACTCCGGAATAAGGTCGATGCTAAAGTCTATTTCTCTTTGTGGAGGCATACCGGTATCTCTCTTCCGGAAACACGTCGGGGTACTCTTTGACTATAGGGATGTTGGACAAAGAGTCTTCAGGTCTTGTTAGGTCTATCACATTGCAAAGGTATCCGTAACAACCCTTTGTAAGTAGCTTGAAAGCTTTTGAGGTTGAGATAATACTGGGTTTGGCTTTTCTTCTTCGATAAGAAATCCTACACTCGTCAGGCCTTCTAAGGGTTATCTCATGGTTAAGGCAATTAATGTCGGCTTTGTACTTGGATAACCAATCCATTCCCAAGATGACATCAAAATCGGTTAATTCAAATTGAACTAGGTCGACTAGAAATTCACATCCTCCTATCAGGATAGGGCAGTTTCTATACATGACATCACATGAGATGGATTCACCACTTGGGATGGAAACAGACATGGCAGAGAATTCAGGGCAAGGTTTTGCATTCAAGGTTCTAGAAAATGTGGTAGATATAAATGAATGCGAAGCTCCAGAATCAAAAAGAACATAAGCAGGTATATAATAGACAAGGAAAGTACCAAGTGATGACGGTATCATCAACTTCAGCTTTCTTCTCTTTGCATCATGAACACTCTTCCTGCTTGTGGAGGCCCTCTCGGAGGATTACGATTGTTGTTTGCGTTGCCGCTGTAAGTGGAGTTTTGCCCATTCCCTTGATTCCTTGTGGAGCCATGGTTGTTCACGTTGTGGCCTCGCTGCTCTTGGACAGGACAATTTTTCACCATGTGGCCTTGTTTACCACATCGATAACATTGGTCGGTACCCTTACGACAGTCCCTTGCCCAATGACCTTGTTTGTTGCACTTGTTGCACCGAGGAACTTGTCTTTGATTACGGCTTTCCTCAATGTGTCCAGATTCGGCTTCTTGTTGAAACTTTGCTTGATTGGCCTTCTTGAGGCTTTCCTTTCCTTTTACCATTCTCAAACACTTCTTTTCTAAGCTTTGTCTTCCGTTCAACATTGATGGCTCTATCATACAATTCCTGGTAAGATTTGCTCATATGTCTTTGCTAGTTTCTCTTGAAGGTCAATGTTCAAACCTCCTTCGAAACGGCTCATCCGTTGGCGATCAGTGGACACCAAATCTGGAGCGAATCGAGCAAGTTCATTGAATTTCACAGCATACTTCAAGACCGTCATATTCCTCTGTTTCAGATGAATAAACTCCAACTCCATTTGGAGTTGCAAAGACCGAGGATAAAACGGTTACGCATGGCCTCCTTTAGATGTTCCCTTCGAATCCAGGTTGTTGCTTTGCATTTCCTTGGTCATTTTCCACCAAAGGTCGGCTTGTCCTTTCAAATAAAAGACTGCAAAGTTAACTTTCCATTTGTCGGGACACCTGGGTAGCATCGAACAATTTTTCCATGCCGTTGAGCCATTCTTCAAACTCAGTGGGATCTGGCTTCCCATCATAAGTTGGGGGCTTATGAGCCGAGAACCTCTTGAACATGTTTGAGCACTCTTCTTGTTCAGTTTTAAGCCTTTGTCGATTTCCTTGTAAAAGCTCCATTATCATAAGCCTCATTAAATCCATTCGGTTATCACTAGCATCGCCCGTGGCATCTCCAAAAACAGGGTCGTTGCGCAATGCGTCAATCCTTGCCCTCATTTCTTCGAGCGTGACTTCAGACTCGTGGTTTGAGTTCCCTCCATTAATAGGTTCACTTTCACTTGAGGCCATTGTCTAACACATTAAACATTTTACGTTTATAACATACTTATTGTAGGCAAAACATACTCTATCAATAGCATTAAAGTGTAAAATTTTCTCATTCCCCGTCCTACCGCTCACGCTCATATTCATTATTGATTTCTTTATTTATCTGCATCCATTTTCTTTTAATAATTTATTATCTCATTTTAGCTATCATTTTATTAACCTATTATTTTTAGTTAAAATATTTATCCTAAACCGTTTTAATTATTATTTGTAATACATAAAACCTTTAAGGTTTTACTTAAGGTTTCGAAACCGTTGGCTCTGATACCATTCTCTAACACCCCGACTTCTAAGCATCATTAATTCATTAATTAACTCTTGATTAGTAGCGGAAGACCTATCTTAGTCGGTGCGTTACTGCCGTACTTTCCATTTGGGAAAATACAAGGCAACATAAGTTCGTTAAAGAACATAACATTATAAATATGAAACTTCATAACTAACTTTGAAATGCATAAATAACTAGGTGAAGCATAATTAAGATTCATAAACTAATGTTCTTAAGCTTAGAATACATAATAATAAGAGTCTGCATAATTTAAGTAGTAATTATTCCTCACTGCTACGCCATTCCGTCATCACCGTCATTACCTAAAACAGAAAAACAAAACGTCATGAGCCGAAGCTCAGTAACATACTACTCTAACATCGTAAATTCATTTCAATTCATTTTAGTTTTAAACAGGGAGGAGAGAATAAGGTAAAAACATTTCATAAATATTTTATGTAAACGTGAATTCATTATTAACCTTTTATCATGTTCATCATCATAATTATCTTATTGGTAACTTGGCGAGTATAAAATAAGGGACGTCTCCCATAAAACATCATCATAATCGTCATCATAATCATAGGGCAATAGCCACCAGGGACATTGTCCCTAACCAGAAGGTGGCATAAAGCCATGCATAGTGCGGTGCCACCAGGGACAATTGCCCCTAACCAGAAGGTGGCGGTTCCGCCATAGAACAAAACGGTACGTGCACGACCAACATAACATAGTACTGCCAAGAACCATCTTTCACTGGAATTTATCATATTTCATATATTTTAAGCATATTCATAATCATCATGATATAACATATTATTTTCATTGCATCCATAAAATAACATCATCATATTTTCATATCATCATATTCATCACAAAATATTCAATATCCCGCAATCCATATACAAAAGAATACTATTAACGTAAACATTATTATAAAACATACTTAGAAGGGGAATGCGGGTGTCAGCGGTAGACGTTACCTCAGATCCTGTGTAGTAAGCTTTGATAGCCGGGGGAGGCTGTAATATCCCTTTTTCCTTAATCTAACCAAGGATTGAATAAATATTAATAATATTCTAATTTTTTTAACTCTTGGACATATATATAATTTTCTTCACCTACATTACTACACTTATTAAGGAAATTCATGAGATCATGCTTATTATTATCTTCATCATTTATACATTTGTTTTCATACTATTATTATTGAACTGCCATGAATATTAGTACAATTAGTATATTAAGTGGAGGAATATAAGTTAGAGTCATATATATATATATATAAGTTAAAGTTACTTTATCTAAGCTTATTACGATCATGTATTTAACTTAGTTCACAAGACTATAAATTAGATCAAGTTTCTATTATTCACGTTAAGTTGAAGAATTAGAAAATAATATAGACAAGTTAATCACCGTTAACAAGAGTACATGGGTTTCGACTATAAGAACTAGATCATAAATGTCTATCTTGTCTTAGATTATTTGTTAGTCTCTGTTTGTTATAATAAGCCCAACTAGATCTTAAATCCAATGTTAACTACTAAGTTATAACTCATATTAATTGAGCCCAACAACTTATAATAAAACATTTTAGGCCTAAAAGAGAAAAGAAAGGAAGTAAAGCTAGTATCTTCAGTATACCTGGTATGGTTGGAACAGAAGGAAAACGCGACAGGGAACGTGTCGCCGGATACGGGCTGCGCGCAAAGACCTGGTGGGCTCGGGTGGTTCGTCGGATTTCGTAGGAGTGACGAAGGGGGTTAGTTCCGGTGGAGGTTCGTCGATCACTGGTGGGTCGAGGCGAGAGAGATGCTTGCGAGAGGTGTAGCGAGATAGAGGAATGGAGTGTCCGAACAAGGGAGGAGAGGTGGGCGAGCAAGCGGTGGTCCGGTGGTGAAGCACAGGGCACCCGATGGATGAAAGGTGGTGTTGTGGTCGTGGCGTTGGTGGTCAGTACATGCAAGTTCTTCAAAAAAAAAAAAAAACAGAGAGGAAATAGGAGAAAGAGAAAGTGTGATTTTTGGAACATTTGGTGAGTAATTAGTTTTTGGTTTTTGCTTGAGTTCTTGAATGGTAATTGTCAGGTATTTATAGAGCTGAAAATGGGTTAACACTTCACCATTGTTCATGAAAAATCTGCTTAGTCAAGGTGTTCATTAATGGAGGAGATACGGTGATCTTCGTTTGAGATTTTTTGTTGGCTAAAGGAGTTGTTCTTTGCTGACTTTGGGCTTAAAATGGGCGGCTACTAACAAGATCATAGAAAATTTTTGTAGAGTTGCAATTGTTTTCTTCAACTAATTCATGGATATGAGATTGATGAGAGGAGACACGGTGAGAGGAAGAAGGAGGGCAAGAGTTCTAGACCATAGGGGTATTTTTTGTAAATTTTGGCTATATTTAGTTTCTCATTTTTTTTTAGTATATACTTGTTGTTCCTATTGTCCATAGTCGGGTTTAACAAGTTATTATACTTTCTATTATCTATAACTCTTGTTTTTGTTAGTTTAGAAAGATTTAATTTATAATTAATCCGACAATTAGTATTACTTAGATATGGGATATTACATCCTCACCCCCTTAGAAAAAGTTTCGTCCTCGAAACTTAGTAAGTCAAAATAAGGTCATGCAGTTCTTATCTAAAATCACTACTTCATACTTGAACATAAAACATATTCATATTTCAGATAACATATATATGTAGATTAGACATGATAAACATACATAATAATCTAAGCAAATAGATGGGGGTATTTCGCTTTCATTTGATCTTCAACTTCCCAAGTTGCTTCAATCGACGAATGGTTAGCCCATAAAACTTTTACCATGGAAATTACTTTGTTTCGAGTTGCTTTTCCCTACGATCAAGGATTTCAATCGGTTTTTCTTCGTAGGTCAAGTCATTCCTCAGTTGTAAAGGTTCATGCCTAATCACGTGGCTTGGATCAGGTATGTACTTCCGTAACATCGATATATGGAAGACATTATGCACCTTAGTCTGTCGGTAGCGCCAATCGGTAAGCCACTTCATTCACTCGCTCAAGAATTTCATATGGGCCGATATATCGTGGACTTAACTTGCCAGATTGACCAAATCTCATGACACCTTTAGTAGGTGAAACTTTCAAAAAGACATGATCACCCACTATGAACTCTAGTGGTCTCCTTCGTCGATCCGCATAACTCTTCCGTCGACTACGAGCGGTCTTGATCCCGGTCTAGATTCTTCTTACTTTTTCTGTCGTATCTTGTATCAAGTCGGGTCCGATCATTCGAGCTTCGTCAATATCACTCCAACAAAGGGGTGTTCTACATCTTCTTCCACAGAGTGCTTCATGTGGTGCCATCTTAATGCTAGCTTGATAGCTGTTGTTGTAAGAAAATTCTACCAATGGCAAGTATCTCTCCCAACTTCCTTGAAAGTCTAATATGCATGCTCTTAGCATATCTTCAAGAGTCTGGATTGTCCGTTCTCGACCATCGATTCTTTGGGTGAAAAGCATCTTGAAATCAAGTCTAGTGCCAAGAGCTTTCTGCAATTCTTTCCAAAACTTTGCCCGGAATCTTGAGTCACGATCGGATACAATTGAACTCGGAACTCCATGTAGTCTGACAATTGTGTTCACATACGACTCAGTTAGCTTGTCCAAACTCCAATTATTTCTTATAGCCAAGAAATGTGCAGATTTTGTCAATCTGTCCACAATCACCCAAATAGAGTTCATGCCTCGAGTTGACGGTGGTAGTCCCATTATGAAATCCATTGAGATCGAATCCCATTTCCAAGTAGGGACATCTAAAGGTTGTAGGAGTCCTGCAGGTCTCTGGTGCTCTATCTTGATCTTTTGACAAGTCAAACATCTTACCACAAATTCAGCGACTTCTTGCTTCATGTTGCTCTACCAGAATGTTTGTTTCAAATCTTTGTATAACTTGTTTCCTCCAGGGTGTACTGAGAAAGGACTGTTATGAGCCTCTTCTAAAATCTTCTTCTTTAATGTCTCATTATTAGGGACACATAACCTTCCTTGAAATCTCAAAGTACCATCTTCTTGGACCACAAATCCCGGTGACTTCCCCTTTTTCACATCGTTCTTTATTTTCTCTAACTCCGAGTCTTCACCTTGTGCCTCCTTTATTTCACCCAACAATGTTGGCCTCAACTCTAATGCATTCAAGCATGCACCTTCTTTTCTCTGAATGATCTCCACTTTCATTTTCCAAGGGTCATTGCTTATGGCTTTAGGTAGGGTCAAGGTTGTGTTTAGGTGAGCTTTTCGGCTTAGGGCATCAGCTACAACATTTGCTTTTCCAGGATGGTACTGAATGTCAAGGTCGTAATCTTTTAGGAGTTCTAGCCACCTACGTTGTCTTAGGTTCAACTCTTTTTGGGTAAAGATGTATTTGAGACTTTTATGGTCGGTAAATATTTTACATGGAACACCATATAAATAGTGTCGCCAAATTTTGAGGGCAAATACGACAGCGGCTAGTTCAAGATCATGGGTTGGGTAATTTTGTTCATGAGGTTTAAGTTGTCGAGAAGCATATGCTATGACTTTCTCATTTTGCATCAACACACATCCTAATCCATGCTTGGAGGCATCACTATACACAACAAAGCCATCTATACCAGAAGGGAGGGTTAGAACAGGGGCAGAGGTAAGACATTTCTTTAACTCCTGAAAAGCTTCTTCACATTCATCATTCCATTCAAACTTGACCGACTTCTTCACCTATCGCGTTATAGGCATAGCTATCTTTGAGAAGTCTTGAACAAATCTTCGATAGTATCCAGCTAAACCCATAAAACATTGAATTTCAGGGACATTGGTGGGTCTAGGCCACTCCATTATGGCTTTTATCTTTTGGGGATCAACAGAGACTCCATTCTCCGAAATAACGTGCCCTAAGAAGGCAACTTCTTTTAACCAAAACTCACATTTCTTCAATTTTGCATACAACTTCCTTTCTCTTAGTACTTCCAACACTTTTCTCAAGTGTTCTTCATGCTCACTTGAGTTTCTTGAAAATACCAAGATGTCATCAATGAATACCACAACGAACTTGTCGAGATAGGGTTTGAAAACTCGGTTCATCAGATCCATGAAAACGGCGGGGACATTGGTTAACCCAAAGGGCATCACTGTGAATTCATAATGGCCGTATCGGGTCCTGAAGGCGGTTTTTGAGATATCTTCTGGTTTAATGCGAAGCTGGTGATATCCAGATCTCAAATCTATCTTGGAGAAAGTGGTTGCACCTCGAAGCTGATCGAAGAGATCGTCAATGCGGGGTAAAGGATATATGTTTTGATGGTAATCTTATTTAACTCTCGATAATCGATGCACAGCCTCATACTTCCATCTTTCTTCTTTACAAACAAGACTGGTGCACCCCAAGGTGAAACACTAGGTCGTATGGACCCTTTCTCGAGCAATTCATCCAGTTGCTTCTTTAGTTCTTGCAATTCAGCTGGTGCCATTCTATATGGTGCTTTTGAAATAGGAGCAGCTCCCGGAATAAGGTCGATGCTAAAGTCTATTTCTCTTTGTGGAGGCATACCAGGTATCTCTTCTGGAAACACGTCAGGGTACTCTTTGACTATAGGGATGTTGGACAAAGAGTCTTCAGGTCTTGTTAGGTCTATCACATTGCAAAGGTATCCGTAACAACCCTTTGTAAGTAGCTTGAAAGCTTTTGAGGTTGAGATAATACTGGGTTTGGCTTTTCTTCTTCGATAAGAAATCCTACACTCGTCAGGCCTTCTAAGGGTTATCTCATGGTTAAGGCAATTAATGTCGGCTTTGTACTTGGATAACCAATCCATTCCCAAGATGACATCAAAATCGGTTAATTCAAATTGAACTAGGTCGACTAGAAATTCACATCCTCCTATCAGGATAGGGCAGTTTCTATACATGACATCACATGAGATGGATTCACCACTTGGGATGGAAACAGGACATGGCGAGAGAATTCGGGGGCATGGTTTTGCATTCAAGGTTCTAGAAAATGTGGTAGATATAAATGAATGCGAAGCTCCAGAATCAAAAAGAACATAAGCAGGTATATAATAGACAAGGAAAGTACCAGTGATGACGGTATCATCAACTTCAGCTTCTTCTCTTTGCATCATGAACACTCTTCCTGCTTGTGGAGGCCCTCTCGGAGGATTACGATTGTTGTTTGCGTTGCCGCTGTAAGTGGAGTTTTGCCCATTCCCTTGATTCCTTGTGGAGCCATGGTTGTTCACGTTGTGGCCTCGCTGCTCTTGGACAGGACAATTTTTCACCATGTGGCCTTGTTTACCACATCGATAACATTGGTCGGTACCCTTACGACAGTCCCTTGCCCAATGACCTTGTTTGTTGCACTTGTTGCACCGAGGAACTTGTCTTTGATTACGGCTTTCCTCAATGTGTCCAGTATTCAGCTTCTTGTTGAAACTGTTGCTTGATTGGCCTTCTTGAGGCTTTCCTTTCCTTTTACCATTCTCAAACACTTCTTTTCTAAGCTTTGTCTTCCGTTCAACATTGATGGCTCTATCATACAATTCCTGGTAAGATTTGCTCATATGTGCTGCTAGTTTCTCTTGAAGGTCAATGTTCAAACCTCCTTCGAAACGGCTCATCAGTTGGCGATCAGTGGACACCAAATCTGGAGCGAATCGAGCAAGTTCATTGAATTTCACAGCATACTCCAAGACCGTCATATTCCTCTGTTTCAGATGAATAAACTCCAACTCCATTTGGAGTTGCAAAGACTGAGGATAAAACTGGTTACGCATGGCCTCCTTTAGATGTTCCCTTCCGAATCCAGGTTGTTGCTGCATTTCCTTGGCTGTTTTCCACCAAAGGTCGGCTTGTCCTTTCAAATAAAAGACTGCAAAGTTAACTTTCCATTTGTCGGGACACTGGGTAGCATCGAGCAATTTTTCCATGCCGTTGAGCCATGCTTCAAACTCAGTGGGATCTGGCTTCCCATCATAAGTTGGGGGCTTATGAGCCGAGAACCTCTTGAACATGTTTGAGCACTCTTCTTGTTCAGTTTTAGGCCTTTGTCGATTTCCTTGTAAAAGCTCCATTATCATAAGCCTCATTAAATCCATTCGGTTATCACTAGCATCGCCCGTGGCATCTCCAAAAACAGGGTCATTGCGCAATGCGTCAATCCTTGCCCTCATTTCTTCGAGCGTGACTTCAGACTCGTGGTTTGAGTTCCCTCCATTAATAGGTTCACTTTCACTTGAGGCCATTGTCTAACACATTAAACATTTTACGTTTATAACATACTTATTGTAGGCAAAACATACTCTATCAATAGCATTAAAGTGTAAAATTTTCTCATTCCCCGTCCTACCGCTCACGCTCATATTCATTATTGATTTCTTTATTTATCTGCATCCATTTTCTTTTAATAATTTATTATCTCATTTTAGCTATCATTTTATTAACCTATTATTTTTAGTTAAAATATTTATCCTAAACCGTTTTAATTATTATTTGTAATACATAAAACCTTTAAGGTTTTACTTAAGGTTTCGAAACCGTTGGCTCTGATACCATTCTCTAACACCCCGACTTCTAAGCATCATTAATTCATTAATTAACTCTTGATTAGCAGCGGAAGACCTATCTTAGTCGGTGCGTTACTGCCGTACTTTCCATTTGGGAAAATACAAGGCAACATAAGTTCGTTAAAGAACATAACATTATAAATATGAAACTTCATAACTAACTTTGAAATGCATAAATAACTAGGTGAAGCATAATTAAGATTCATAAACTAATGTTCTTAAGCTTAGAATACATAATAATAAGAGTCTGCATAATTTAAGTAGTAATTATTCCTCACTGCTACGCCATTCCGTCATCACCGTCATTACCTAAAACAGAAAAACAAAACGTCATGAGCCGAAGCTCAGTAACATACTACTCTAACATCGTAAATTCATTTCAATTCATTTTAGTTTTAAACAGGGAGGAGAGAATAAGGTAAAAACATTTCATAAATATTTTATGTAAACGTGAATTCATTATTAACCTTTTATCATGTTCATCATCATAATTATCTTATTGGTAACTTGGCGAGTATAAAATAAGGGACGTCTCCCATAAAACATCATCATCATCGTCATCATAATCATAGGGCAATAGCCACCAGGGACATTGTCCCTAACCAGAAGGTGGCATAAAGCCATGCATAGTGCGGTGCCACCAGGGACAATTGCCCCTAACCAGAAGGTGGCGGTTCCGCCATAGAACAAAACGGTACGTGCACGACCAACATAACATAGTACTGCCAAGAACCATCTTTCACTGGAATTTATCACGTTTCATATATTTTAAGCATATTCATAATCATCATGATATAACATATTATTTTCATTGCATCCATAAAATAACATCATCATATTTTCATATCATCATATTCATCACAAAATATTCAATATCCCGCAATCCATATACAAAAGAATACTATTAACGTAAACATTATTATAAAACATACTTAGAAGGGGAATGCGGGTGTCAGCGGTAGACGTTACCTCAGATCCTGTGTAGTAAGCTTTGATAGCCGGGGGAGGCTGTAATATCCCTTTTTCCTTAATCTAACCAAGGATTGAATAAATATTAATAATATTCTAATTTTTTTAACTCTTGGACATATATATAATTTTCTTCACCTACATTACTACACTTATTAAGGAAATTCATGAGATCATGCTTATTATTATCTTCATCATTTATACATTTGTTTTCATACTATTATTATTGAACTGCCATGAATATTAGTACAATTAGTATATTAAGTGGAGGAATATAAGTTAGAGTCATATATATATATATAAGTTAAAGTTACTTTATCTAAGCTTATTACGATCATGTATTTAACTTAGTTCACAAGACTATAAATTAGATCAAGTTTCTATTATTCACGTTAAGTTGAAGAATTAGAAAATAATATAGACAAGTTAATCACCGTTAACAAGAGTACATGGGTTTCTGACTATAAGAACTAGATCATAAATGTCTATCTTGTCTTAGATTATTTGTTAGTCTGTTTGTTATAATAAGCCCAACTAGATCTTAAATCCAATGTTAACTACTAAGTTATAACTCATATTAATTGAGCCCAACAACTTATAATAAAACATTTTAGGCCTAAAAGAGAAAAGAAAAGGAAGTAAAGCTAGTATCTTCAGTATACCTGGTAAGGTTGGAACAGAAGGAAAACGCGACAGGGAACGTGTCGCCGGATATGGGCTGCCGCGCAAAGCACCCGGTGGGCTCGGGTGGTTCGTCGGATTTCGTAGGAGTGACGAAGGGGGTTAGTTCCGGTGGAGGTTCGTCGATTCTGGTGGGTCGAGGCGAGAGAGATCTTTGCGAGAGGTGTAGCGAGATAGAGGAAGGGAGTGTCCGAACAAGGGAGGAGAGGTGGCTGAGCAGGCGGTGGTCCGGTGGTGAAGCACAGGGCGCCTGATGGATGAAAGGTGGTGTTGTGGTCGTGGCGTTGGTGGCTGTATTACAGCATGTTCTTAACAAAAAAAACCAGAGAGGAAATAGGAGAAAGAGAAAGTGTGATTTTTGGAACATTTGGTGAGTAATTAGTTTTTGGTTTTTGCTTGAGTTCTTGAATGGTAATTGTCTGGGTATTTATAGAGCTGAAAATGGGTTAAAACTTCACCATTGTTCATGAAAAATCTGCTTAGTCAAGGTGTTTATTAATGGAGGAGATACGGTGATCTTCGTTTGAGATTTTTTGTTGGCTCAAGGAGTTGTTCTTTGCTGACTTTGGGCTTAAAATGGGCGGCTACTGACAAGATCATAGAAAAATTTTGTAGAGTTGCAATTGTTTTCTTCAACTAATTCATGGATATGAGATTGATGAGAGGAGACACGGTGAGAGGAAGAAGGAGGGCTAGAGTTCTAGACCATAGGGGTATTTTTTGTAAATATTGGCTATATTTAGTTTCTCATTTTTTTTTTAGTATATACTTGTTGTTCCTATTGTCCATAGTCAGGTTTAACAAGTTATTATACTTTCTATTATCTATAACTCTGGTTTTTGTTAGTTTAGAAAGATTTAATTTATAATTAATCCGACAATTAGTATTACTTAGATATGGGATATTACAGTATCGCCGCGCCGCCGTTGTTTTCCGTCCCCCCGTCTCTGGTAATGTAAGTCTGTTTTTTTTTTCAATTTTCTGTCTTTTTTTTTTTCAATTTCTGTCTTATTTTTTCTAGATGTTAATTAAGGAGTTAGTGATTGTATTAGTAGAGTGATTGTTGTTTGTAGTTTAAGATTGAATTTAGGATGTTTGTAGTTTGTAGTTTGTAATTTAAGATTGAATTTTAAGATTGAATTTAGGATGTTTGTAGTTTGTAGTTTGTAGTTTGTAGTGCTCATGAATTTATATAGTTTGTAATGCTCTAAAATACTTCCTTGCAACTATTTAATTATATTCACAAGTCATTCTTGTTTTTTACCATTGATCTTAACAATTCTACTTTAATCTTATTGTTGTTTCCTAATCTCTAATTTGGTAATATCTTAATATTAGATAGTTGATGTTTATGAGTTATGACTTAATCACTATTTAATTTGTGGGTTGGTTAATGCCCTAATGCAGTTGCCACATTCCATCTTCTACTTGTCGGCTTGTCGGTGCTGCAAGCTCACCTCGTTGTGCTTGTCTTCGCTGCTCCTTGAGAGTAGAGGTATATATTATAGCTTTTGCTTTATGTTTATTTGTTTTATTTGTCCCTATAATGTTGAATTATGTGATCGGAAAAGTATATGTGAATTGTTTGGTTATGTGATTGGGAAAGTATATGTTGAATTATGACCAAACCTATATGGACATACCTTTATGCGGTGGGGAGGGAAATCTAAGGAATGGATTGGTATTTGCTGTTTAATTGCAATGTGTGCATCATTGGCCTAGATATCCGTTCGGGGCTTACTCATTAGGAGTAAGTCTTGAATAGTCCCCGGTTTGGGACTGTCTTTGAGTTTCTTATCTCACTTATGATGTGAATGAATGTTTGGTTTTCAATTCTAAGAAAGATCTAGCTCATTTCCCTAAGCGTTCTCTGTGTACATATGGTGATAGTTTACCTACTATCTTCATCGTGTACTTGGAGAACTGTAGGGAAGTGCTGCCAGATTTTTCTTAGAATTGAAAACCAAATGTTTTTTCACTAGTGAGATGAGAAACTCAAGGATGGGTTAGGTTGGAGTGACAAGGACCCAAAGGTTCATGACTGCATTTGATAAGACACTTTGAATGATGTGATCGATTGTGTTCATGTTTGGTGTCTCTGGTGTATAAATATGGATCGAAACTGGATGTATGGTAATCGGATTTCGGCGACATTTCTACAAGGGGTTGATGAATTTATCAGGGTTGCGTTAGAACATTAATCGCAGAATGGGTCAAAGTTAGTCTTGTGTCCTTGTTGTGATTGCAATAACTCTAGGGGGTATCGTGATGTGGATCAAATTAAAGATCATTTGATTCGTCGTGGGTTTAAGAGTAACTATACTAGGAGATGAAGGAGTTGGAGGCTAGAGTGAGCCAAAGAGTTAGAGAACAGACGATGGAAGAGATGAACTCGAAGATAGATGCAATAGTTCAAGAAAAGTTGAAGGCTTTTGCAGCGCAATTAGGTCTTCACCAAATCAAACAAGTCATCACCCTCCAGTTGATCCTAGTAGCTGTCACTCGGGGGCAATGATCCATTTGTGAACTTGCAGGTATATAGTTATTTTATATCTTCTACAATTATGATATTATGTTTCCAAAACACTTAATTAATGACATTGTGTTCTCATTGGATGTTAAGAGTCCAGTTCCATGTCGTTTGACAATAGCGGATAACTCGGGACCGATCATTGTAGCTGAGGGTACCGTACATCCACAAAGGGAGTCATCATCACATCCTACGGCCGTGAAAGTGAGTGTTGATGATTTTTTTTTCAAACTACGCAAAAGCTCTAGTTCCACTACCTACTCTAGGGATGGCAGTGGGGCAGGTTAAGTAGGAGACCCGCGCCCTCCCCGCCTAAGTGCGGCGGGGATGGGTCTAGGTTTGGCGGGGATGGGGCGGGGATGGGATTAAAATGGTACTCGCAATGATTGGTGGAACATGTGTGGATTTTATGCTATAGCCGCCCCACCCCCGCCCGCCCCGCATATTTGTTATTAATATTATATTTATATACTTATATTTTTAATAGTTTTATCTTGCAAAAATATAAATATGTGGGTATGATGCGGATACGAAGCGGGTGTGGGTACCCATGCGGGTGGTGGGCGCGGGGATGAAGTGGGTACGACGCGGGTGCGGGTACCCCATGCGGGTGGTGGGGTGGGGATGGGTTTAAATACGTATTTGGTGGGGTGGGGATGGGTTTAAATACGTATTTGGTGGGGCGGGGATGGGGATGAGAATTTTATGCGGCTGCGGGTGTGGAGGTACCATCCTCCGTACCCTCCCCGCCCAATTGCCATCCCTAATCTACTCAATACTTCGTGAAACTCAGTCAAGCCGATGGTTCATTCATAGAATGGCCGAAAGAGTTGGTATTTTTAGTCTCAGATAATCAGGTAACTTATGTTTAAAATTTTGATTTATATACTAAGAAATGTAAATATATATACTATGAAATCTTGATTTATATATACTAAGTAATCTTTATTTTGTATACTAAGTAATCTTGATTTATATATGAAATAATCTATATACATATATAATATGAATTAAAAAGAAGTCGAATTGAATTAGGAACATATACTTAAAGAAGGTGCGATGAAGAAGAAGAAGAAAAAAAAAAAGTTGGTAGTGATCCTTGCACCGCTGAGTTTGCACATAGGCACGTAGATCCTTTTATTGACTTGGCACTGGATGATTTGGATGATAGTATCAAGGAGATGCACCGAATATTTTCAACAAACCCTCAGATGAGCCTTTTCATATGCAAGTTCCAAAAGGTACCGTCTTCGACTTTGATATAGATCATATGGTCATTCTCTCGCGACAAGATGTTTTTCAACTTCTCACGGGAGCATGGATTAATGTATCCATTTTGCAAGTATTTATGATGTGAGATTTCTCAAACTCTAAACTAATTAACATTGATATTTATTTTATCGTTTCTCCTAACTATAAGTGTTTGGATACTAGGTGTAACACCCCAGATTTTCAAAGCGGAATAGAAAGAAATAATAATAGTATTAATAGGACGATGGCGGAAACATCGTCTTCTGGGAATGTCACTATTACAAGAAATGCGTTTAAATAACTAAGTGATAAACCAACATAAGTAAATAGTATAAATAAATTAAATTAATTAGAGTAATATCCAAAAGATAAAACTAACTCTTCAACTAACTAAAAGTCTAGGCCTAAAACATCAAAAATTTTAATGCTCACATCTCAACCCGAGCCCAAAACCAAAGAAGATTCCCATCAACATCACCTGCAAAATACATCAACAAATATCCACAATCAGTGAGGAGTAACTAGCAGTTCTCCCAGAACAAAAGAAATCAAAGTCTATTCCAGATATAGATTAGTAAGAAAGGAAAGAATAAAGTCAAGTCAACTACAATATGCATCCACTTCCATATAACTCACAAGTAACGCAAATGAATAATAAATAGCAAGTGAATTAGAAAAAAATAAATAAATCATCTCAAGAGTACTTTTATAAAAATAAAAATTATAGGTAAAACAAGTGATTGAGTCAGAAACCGAACGCCAGTGAATCGCAATTCACTTCCTAAGGTTTGTCAGATCGCAATCTCCAGGTCAGTCTATGGGCTTACGTTCCCCACTGCCTGTGTCTAAGAATGGTCAAACTCTCGATGCAGGGTAGAACACGCAGAACTCCCTAACCTCTCGGACGACAACAATTAACCCAGGTTTACCCCTAGTTCGCAAACCAGGTGGTTGGCATGTTCTTCATCGGGGACTACATCTATCCCACCTGATGTTCTTATCTCAATAATAAAATCATAATTCATAAATATCATCAAAGTATCATTCAGCTCAAAAACATTCGTCAAAAGGGATGCCACCCGGCCTTATACCCATAATTCATCAAAAGTAATTCTTCAAAAATCCTCAAAGTAGTAACTTACAAACTTACAACAAATATCTCCAACCACAATACTTTGAACATCACTAAGCATCAACAATGATAATGAAATAGTTTTTACAAAGACTAACAAAGATCAATCGAAATGTATCATATCAAATAAGATCACCAACCAGAAGTAGAACATACGTATAAGATCATATGAAAAATTAGACTACACAAAACTGTGCGCTCGGCGCATGAGCTTGCGCTCAGCACCACACTGTGCGACTGGCGCACTAACCAAACTACGTCTGACGCATCAGAATGCGTCTGACGCCCCCACCAATTAACTCTAAGGCTTATTAAATCAATGAAATGTACACGACTAATCATTTTTACATAAACCAAACGTAAACATAATGATACTCAATAATAACCACAGTAACCTAAAAATCATCAACTTCCAAGAACATAAAAGGTCTCAATTTATTTCTGATTATTAAACCCTTAAATAATTAAAAAGAATATCCTCAAACTCATAACAAAAACACAATAAAAATTATTAAACTAATAAAAACAATCAGTAAATTATCACAAAAACTATCATACGACCATTATGACTCTACTAACATGGTACAAATTTTATTTCTAATTTTCGAACTCTAAAAGTAATTATAAATGTTAATTTACATAATACTCAGTAAAGCCAATAATATAATTAAAAATAGAAATAAATGCCCAAAAATTTCCAAAAATTCACATAACATGCATAAACCCACGGTAATACATAATATGCAAATAAATAGATTTAAATGCCAACAAACACGAAAATGCAAAAACAGATAAATCAATTAAATAAATCTGTAAACAGTAGGAAAAAATTATTCCAAAGCATGAAATACATACTACACACATAACATGCTTCACGAAAAATAATTTCAGCAATTATAACATTCGTTCAATAATTATTTTGCAAATAAGCCATAAAAGCATAAATTACCAAATAAATAGAATAAATATTAAAACCCAGACGAAAATTATTTTTCTACATAAAATATTCATACAGCATACATCAAGTATATCCATGTCATATTTCATCAATAATTTCATTCAAAAAGTATTTTTAACAATTCCTAGCGTAATAATCTAATACCGAAAAATACTCTAATCTCTATCGTTCTAAGATAGCTACTAGTTACCTGGAACGTCGGGAGGAGAGCTGAGTCTAAAGAGATAGTTAAGAGTTATGCATACAATCCAATTCCTCTTCTAACACCAAAGCACAACGAACGATAATTGTAGCAACAAGTCACTAGTCGTTTTCTTCTTGAACATTGAAAAATCTTTTTTCATGCTGTTCTGGTCCGACCATGATTTCCAACAATTGAATGATCGTATTCACAATCTCTCCAGTTAAAGTGAAGATCAAGATGTTATAAACTTGCTGTCCAAGTTTGAGAATGATCCAACGGTTAGATCTCCGGATATGGTTAATTTCGTAAAGGTGTGACAGGAAAAACCGGGATGAACGTTTCTCTTCTTTTTCTCTTCCCTTCCACTCTTTTTTTTCTTGAAAATGGCGTGGGTTAAATGAGAATGATGCTGAATTTCTCTTATTAAAAATCAGAAGTTATTGGCAAGGAAAATTGAAGGGTTTAGGAGAATGTTAATGAGGGATTAAATGAGCGGTTACAAGATATTCAAAGGTTAGCTTAATAAGCACCAAAACTCTTCATCCTCCACTCCATAATTGCTGATTTTCGGCCAGCATGACACGCCACATGCGATGCAACATTTCATCACCCCGAGTCGGTCCATCAACGTTACAAAAACGCTACGCGACAACACCGCATCCTAAACGCCTAAATAGATAACAAAACTAATATAACTTTTAAAATAAATAACTAACAACTTAAAATAAATAAATATAAATATATCACAACATATAAAAATATATACACATTTTCACAACACGTTCCAAAATAATTTTAAATAATAAATTATTTATTTTTATGAAAAATATCATTTTAATGCAAACAAACACCAAAAATAAAGGGTGAAAATTACAGGGTGTTACGCTAGGTACTTGGCAGAGCAGTCTGAGGAGCATGGAGATAATAATATCGGTTTCATGTGTCCAAGTATGATTTCAGCGACCATGATACGCAATCAATTAGATGGCGTGATCAACTACATGGCAAGTTCAATGAAAGCGAATCAATATATGCGTTACATCCTATGTCTGTATATTGAAAAGTATGTTAGTTAAACTAATCTTTACTTTGTTTTATCTTTATGAACTTGTGGTTATATATATAAACATCACATTTTGCTTCATGACTTAGGGATCATTGGATTCCTCTTGTCATTTGTCTATCTAAGAGAACGGTATATATATTTGATTCGATCCAGAGAGATAGATCCTTAGCTATCAAGATATCATTGAATACGTAAGTTCATAGTTGTTATACATGTTAATAAGTTTACATGCATTTTATGATATTTTAAATAATTTATAAATGTTTATAGTAATTAATTGTTACAAAATCTCTATACTTAGTGTATATACAAAATACACGCGCCTTGAAGGATCCAATAAAGGAACTAAATTGTCTTGGACATATATGCGGGTAAAACTTTTATGGTTTTGTATTTGATACTTTATAATTCTATTTAGGATTTTTTTTCGATTCTAATATATATCTTAAATTTGGTGTAGTGTAATCAACAATCGGGAGGAGTGAAATGCGACTATTTCGTGATGAGATACATGTTTCTAATCATCCGCTTCTACTATGATTCAAAGAATTTGTATGAGGTATATGTATGTTGTAAATTCGTTATTTATACTTATAGAATTTTAAAGTATATTAACTAATTTAATATATTTCTAGGCTTTTCCGTCAAGTCTTGAGCCATACTCCATATATGAGATCAACGACCTCAAATAACTTTTTGCGGAATACTTTGTACGGGTCGTTAACGAAGCAAACTAAGCTTGATGGTTAGTGTATGCATTTGTAGGTTAGAATAATATTTTGTTGCTTGAACCTTGTTGGTTGATTGATTGCAACATTGGTTGCTTCATTGAGATGTACTGAAACAGGTTTTGGTTATATATATGCAAAATTTTCCCAACGATTTCTTGGGTTGTCCAAATTATAAAGGAGACTCTGCCGAATTTTCCGTTCATAATTATTAACATAATGTTTGTTTAGTTTTGAAAAAAAAACAAAAAGCTGAAAAAAAAAACCAAAAAAAACATATATCTGCGTCGCATGCAATGCTATATGCGACGCAGATGACATGCCATTTGCGTCGCATATAGCACTGCATGCGACACAGATGTAATTAAGTGCGCAGCAGCCCAGCAAAGCACCATCTGCGTCGCATGAAGTGCTATATGCGACGCAAATGGCATGTCATCTGCGTCGCATATAGCACTGCATGCGACGCAGATAGGGCTTCCTGGACTGCTGTGGGTGCATAGGGGATGGGTCATGTGCGTCGCACATTTGGTGGGCCCGACGCAAATATCCAATTAACTGCGTCGTGTCTTATCCGACGCAGATCCTGTCTTCCCATCTGCGACGACACCTGTGCCGTCGGACCAATGTCCGACGCAAATGGGGGTCCCAGGTCCGACGCAAATTGTCATTTCTGTACTAGTGAAGGTTCTTTTTATCATATTCTTACACGAAACGTTCATAGCTCACGTTTGTATCAATCTCAACTTGCGCCTTCTTAAGGGTTTCAGGGTTATTAAGGAGGAGAGACATTGCCCACATTAAAGTTGCTGCTGAAGTATCCGTTCCACCTTGGTAGAGAGCATACAAGACAATGTAACACTCATCAGCAAAGGACTTAGGCTCCGTTTGGTAGAGCGTAAAACGTTTTCCTGAAAAACTGTTTTCCTCTATTTTCAATTTTATATTGTTTGGTTTGCAAAGGAGTGTAAAACCATTTTCTCTAGGAGTAAAATTGCTCTCTCAATAATGGAAAACCATTTTCCCTTCAAAATGAACGGAAAACTGCTTTCCTTCATTTTCCTTATCTCTCTTGTACACTCATCTCACTACCTCCTTACTTTCCTTTTCATTTTCCTTTCGTTTCATCATTTTTCTTACATGGAACTAAACAACGGAAAACTAATTTTGGAATTGTGTTTTACATTGTAAATTGTTTTCCATGAAAATCATTTTACACTGAAAATGTTTTACGCCCAACCAAACGGAGCCTTAGTGGCTACACTTCGACATAAAGTCCTAATAGACCAAAACTTACGCTTAAGTCAAATTTTATCACAAACCTATTGTTAATTGTGTGAACTGTATAAAGTTTCCCTTGCATTGTTTTCCCCATTTAAATGACGTCCGACGACTCAAATTGGATAAAAAGAATGCAAACCATTGTTAATTATTTTAGTAACTAAAAAAACGAAAATGTCTGATTGGTTACAAAAATAACTCATTGTCTTTGGTAGAATTGCTATATGAATCCAGTAGACCCATATGTCGTACTAATTAATGTTGTAAAATATGACCTAATTTCTTACATGACTCATTTTCTAATTTGATAAATGTAATTAACTCCCTCCATGGCTCCATCTTTGCATAGTACATAACCTATTTGCATTTTTAGAGTCAAAGGTAAATTAACTTTTTGGCTAAACTATCTCACTTAAGTATAAGATAATAATATTATCACGTGAAATAATTTCAGTTCGTATATATCAAAGATATCAATAGTCAAATATGTGTTTTCAAAATCTTGAAAAAGAATGGGTAAAATATTGTACGATGGAGGGAGCAAGTGTTTTAATAATGCATAAAGCATTCCATAATGAATTACAGATATATCAAGGGCCTCTTGTAATTAAAGTGTGATATATTATATACTTCACAATTTTTAAACAACCAAGGTTCTTTTAGAAAAGAATGATTATTATAGTTAAATATAACAAACACATTAGTACTTACCAAGATAAGGTATCTGATTAACTCATCTCTATTATATAAGTGAAGAGGCGAGGCATGGTGTCCTCTTATTAAATTACTATATTACCCTTACTTTTTTAATTACATCAATTTTGTTTAAAATTTTAAAATAATAATAGGTAATCAATCAATCAAAATATTTGCCATTTTCAAAAACTACAATTAGAATAACTTAAAATTTTAGGTTAAAAAAACAAAAAGGAAAGACTAAAAAAGTTTGGGAAATTCCTACTGGTAACCCTGTACTAGGGAACAATTGCAATGGTAAATCATTTTTCTTTTGAGTTTCAAAAATAACCCTATACTTAGTAATATTATACAACCGTGACATTAATGATGGTTTAATCGTTACTTCAACCGTTAGTGTTATTGGTTTACCTAACCCAGAGTTAACCCCAACTCCCAACTACCACCCGACCCACTAACATCCCATCCAACCACCACAGTTCCACCCCTCCGCGATTGTCCCACCGCTCCACATGAACCCCACTCCACCACCAATGTCCCACTTCTCCACTACTGTCCCACCTCTCCACCAATGAGAAGAGAAGTCACGAGGAGGGAGAGAGTAACGAGGAGAGAGAAAAAGTCATCGAGAGGGAGAGAGTGACGGGGTATGGTGTTTCCGATGGAAGGATGGCGGTGGGGTGGGGATTTAGTGGGTTAAGTAGTGGTTTGGGGTTAACTTGGGTTAGGATAGTAAATGGGTTTAACGTTTGAAGTAACGATTTAACCATCATTAATGTCACGGTTGTATAATATTATTAAGTATATGGTTATTTTTGAAACTTAAAAGAAAAACGATTTACCATTGCAATTGTTTCATAGGACAGGGTTACCAGTGGGAATTTTCCAAAAAGTTTACAAAAAAAAACAAAGATAACAAATTCATTTAAGAATATCAAAATCTTCCATCAAAAGGAAAAATTGCCAAAATAAAAAATCAGCAATATTGATTTCTTTCTATCCTCCGACAACCTTCCTTCCTTCTCCATCTCCCTGTGATCTTTAAGTAATGCTTTCATAATCTCGTCCTTTTCTTCCATAGTCTTCTTCAATATCTCCTCATCTGACCCCAAAAATACTCTAAACCACTTGAAAATAGGTAAGAAATCTTCTAAATCTGACACCCCACTCCTACTAAAACTTTGTCCTACAAGCTCTTCAAACCTTGTAAAACATTCTGTCCCTTCATACCCCTCCTCATAGTTACTCTTCCCTATTACCATTTTCATCATGTTGTCTAAGGTCAGTCCGAAAATAGCGGACTTCATCTCCACCACACCATTGTCACTACTACTTTGTAACTTCATCATCCTACGGACGAAGGAGCGGGTGACATCCGCCCGCACCCTCAATAGGATCTGCAGCCGCTGAGGGGATAGTATCTCAGATTCTCAGCGGCTGCAATCCTACGTAGGTTTTTCCAGTGGGCCCATATGGGGCCCACACTATAGTGGTGAAGTTATTCCCATTGTACTTCCCAGGGAGGAGCCTAGGCCGGTTCACAAAAACATTGTTCCGGATTAGGCATTCCTCCACTGCGGAAGGGGAGGATACTAGGACGACATGTCGGAATCCAGACCTCAAATAGAGGATTGGACCGTGTTGGGCGGCGACACGAGCTAGGGAGCGATGGAGGGGCTTCTTAAAGAGGTAGAAATGGCCAATGATGGGGAAGGAAAGAAAGGGGCTTGGTGCCTGGTGGTAGCATGTTCTTAAGCTTAGAAGGTAGGATGACATGCTTATAGGTGAAGTATGTTGCTAGGAGGGCTACGTATGTGAAAAGGATAAAATTGTCCATTATTCTATGCTCACTACATTCACTAGCTAGCAGTAGCACTACTAAGTATTCCTACTAAGTAAGAATGAGCTAGTTTTGGATGAGTGGAATTGAGTAACTGGATTATGTATATATAGCACCTTTAGTATTGACAATTCTATGCAAGATCTTGTTGCTCTTTTACATATATATTGTCTTTATTCTTTGTTGTTTAATTACAATTTACAAGTTTACATCTAGCTCCACGATTACAAGTTAAAACAATCACCATTGTTATAAGTAGGGGTGTTCGCGGTTTGGGTTGGTGCGGTTTGGGAGGTAACCCAACCCAAACTGCAAATATACGGTTTGACATTTTCCCAACCCAAACCGCGCCGCACTTTTGCCCAAACCAACCCAAACTGAACCGCGCAAAACGGTTTGGTGCGGTTTGGTTTGTGGTTTAACTATTTTTTCCTCCGTGACATTGATTTTGTAATCTAAGAATAAAAAAAAATTGCTAATAAATATAAAGAGTCCAAATAAATATGAAGTTGACTTCATAATTAAACATAAATAATAATTTATCAAAAGTGTCCAAGTTCTTTAACTCAAACTTCTTGTTTCAGCAAGTGTATTTAAAAAAAAAAAAAATCAAAATAGACAAAAAAAAAATTAAAAAATCATGTAAAATTGCGGTTTACGGTGCGGTTTCGGTTTATAAAAATTAAAACCCAACCCAAACCGCAAACCGCGGTTTGCTGGAAATCATAACCCAAATCGCAATTTTGAAACCGCAAACCAACCCAAACCGCGAAAAAACGATTTGGGTTGCGGTTTGGTGCGGTCCAGACCGCACTCTGAACAGCCCTAGTTATAAGCTATGCTCTCTTCACCTTATTTCAATAACTAATTACTTATTTTTCTTATAATCATATTAGCTAGGCCAGACTAGTAAAAATTTAGACAATATTAGCTAGAACCAAACCTTCTTAATTCTGTTACATATTATTACAAATAAGATATATTTGATTTTTTAAAAGTATATGTTGAGATAAATCTAACAAGATCTCACATATGATTATATTTTTCCATATAGTTTGACGTTAAAAGATGATCAAAGTTCAGTTAAACTCTATGACCGAAGCACATCAAAGCAATCCAAAAACTCCAGACCAAACCAATCCAAATCAAAATAAAAAATTGGACACGTGCAACTTTCATTTGCTACTATTGTAACCCGACATATCTTTTGATGAAATTAAAGATAATTCTGTGCTTATCAGTATACATGTTTATTGGGCACAAGTGCTTGTGCTTCCCAGGAAGATTCTTAGGGAGGTGGAGAATATTTGCATAGCCTATCTCTGGAGTGGGGGATGCTTATAGTGCAAAGGCTAGGTATGTTGCTTGGTCCCAGGTCTGTATTCCAAAAATAGCAGGTGGCCTGGGTGTTAGGAGTATTCAGGAGTGGAATGTGGCTACAATGGGGAGATATGTGTGGGCAGTGGCTTATAAAAAAGATAACCTTTGGTAAAGTGGGTTAGTGAAGTGTATATGAAAAATCAAAGGTGGTGAAATTATAGTCCTCCCACTAGTTGCAGCTGGTATTGGAGGAAGGTTTGTGACGTTAAGGATAAGTTGAAGCATGTGCTATCTGAAGATCAAATGATGCAAATGAATTTTTTCACCGTGAAGCAACTGTATCAGAGGTTAGTTGGTGATGTTACTCATGAAGCTTGGGCTAAGTTTGTTTGGAATAGGATCTCCATTCCCAAACATAGATTTTTTATGTGGCTGGTTATGAAGCAAAAGATGCAGACTGCTGAGCATCTATATAGAATTGGTGCTTGTGAGTCTCCCTTGTGTCTGATCTGTGGTGAGGAGGATGAGGTTCAAAATCACTTTTTTTTTTTTTTTTGACAGAACGACGTAATATCAAAAGTCACTTGTTTTTTAATTGCACGTATAGTCAGAATGTTCAGATTTTAACAAGATGCCAAGATGGGTTCACAGAAGTCATTTCTCGAAGTTTCAAAAACAAGTTTTGATTGCTGTCATTAGTGCAGCAGTTTATAATACCTGGTGTGTTAGAAATACAGTGCTTTGGTTACAGTAAGTTATTAATGTTGATCTAACTGTAAATATGATTCAAAGAAATGTTGTGGACAGAGTGTATAGCATTTTACCAAAGAAGATATCTAGAGCAGATAGAAGTTGGTTTAGGCAACTCAGTATGGCTATTTGTAAGTAGTGCTAATTAGCCTAGGTTGTATGAATGATGTTTTGGGTTTGATATATATCCTTTCTTATTGAGCAAAAAAAAAAAGATTTCAAAGGGGTCTAGCTAGTCTAGTATAATAATGCACCTTTTACATGTTTCTTATCCAACCCAACCTTTATGGACCTCTTTGCTACATCAATTTCCTACAATTTATGCAACTCATCTAATTTTCCTCACCTACCTCAACTAAAATATTCACTACTTTGCATTTAGTTGAAAGCTAAGGGCCAAGACTACAGAACGATCTTGGGATCTTTTTATAGATAACTATCAAATCCTTGAATTATTTATCTTACTCCTTCCCTTGTTTTCTAAGGCACCTAAAGTCTTGACATTTTGGTGACAATTAGATCTTTATAAACAAATCTAATTCGTTAAAGTTAAGTAGACGAAGGGAGTAACCAGGTTAGGTTTGGCATAATAGTAAAGGTTTGGCCTCATGACTTTAAAATCATGGGATCAAACCCCACTAGGAGCTCTTTGAGGTGAAGTTTCCCTTACCACCACCTCCCTCCAAGGAGTTTGACCTGCAAACCTGACTGATTAAACCTGAGCGAGGTGCTAGTTCAATAGGGTCCTTTATTTTACCTACCTAAAAAAAAGTAGATGAGGGGAATTTAATAGATTAGAGCTTCCCTTAATTGCCTAAATAGATCTGTAGAAAGACTAATTTGAAACTTGGGACTCAAACTTGAGACTGTAAATTCATCAAGTGAATTTTTCATTACTAAACTTGGTTTTGCTCCGTAGACCACTTGTTAACATAGTATTCTACTAGCCTTATATGCACGCTATGCGTGCGGAGTGATTAATATGAGACCTATATATCCATACCTAGTTCTAACTATAATTTTTAAAGATTAATAACTTTACTTCTAATTTATTTAACAAGAAACAATCATTAGTAACCGTATTTTTATATCAATATGATTACCCATATATGATAATCTATATATTTCTATCTAATTCTAACTATAAGTTTTAAGAACTAATAACTTTACTTTTAGTGTATTTCAACAATGATTAGTAACCTTTTTTTTTTTTTTTTTTTTTTTGGGGTACATGAGGAAAGTTAGGACACCCTTCTCTCAAGGGAGACTTCTAACGAATCAAGAAGAACAAGTTTATGTAACAAGGGTTCTGTTGAAACATCCACGTCAACGGAGGCAGCAGAACTGTTGTGACCTTTTTTTGATAGAAGATCCGCTACTCGGTTGGCTTCCCGAAAAATATGCTTAATGGTGTAGAATCTAAATTGTCGTAGCAGTTGTCGAATGTCTTCAATGAGAGTTTGTATGGTCCAAGGGCAAGTGTAATGCTCTTGTAGAACTCGTATAACCACTTGGTTGTCTCCTTCAATCTATATATCTTGAATATGCTGATGAATGGCAAGAAGAAGCCCATTTATTAACCCCCAGGCTTCAGCAACGAGAGCTGAGGTTTGGCCAAATCGAAAAGTTTGAGCAGCCACAAGAATACCATCAGAGTTGCGAATGGCCACGCCGGCAGCGGCAGAGGAGCCAATAACTAAGCCATCAAAGTTTAGCTTGAAGCAGCCGGATGGAGGTGGTTGCCAGCTGACTGCAATAGAAGTAGGGAGCCTGCAACAAGGAATTGAAGAGATAGTAAAGGAAAGATCTGTCATAGTGCGAGTATTTCATTCCAAATACAGATGCCACGCTCTATAGTAAATACGATTTAAATTAAGCATATTGTTGTCGAAGATAATTGAATTGCGTTCCTTCCAAATACTCCATAGATTGTAACAGAACAATTGTAAGGCCTGAGTATAGGGACGTAGACATGTTATGTAACACCCCCGCCAACCCGAACCCTTTTTCATTTAATGAAACTCGAGATGGGGGAAAATCCACGAGGGTTCGAATCAACGGGCGTGCTAACGCCGCACTTATCTCCTTGGAAATAAATGCAAGGCTAGATTAAAGCATACTAAATTCAAATAAATTAATCCTTACAACCAAGTAACTTGTTCATTAAATATTACTAATTATTTAAGTGTTTCAGAGTTCCAGCGGAAGCTAAATCATAAGCTAAGTGGATAACAACTCTAAGTGATCTCCCTTTTGTTCCCCCGTCGATCACCCACCTGCACAAATACATTGAAAAGAAACAAGAGAGACAAGCTCCCAAAAATCAGAAAAACTGAGTAACTCCAACTCCATCCCGTAAAATACTTAAGTTGAAAATACTTTGTAAAATAGTACGTTAATAGGGTTAGAAAGCATAGTACATATACACATATATATATACAATGAATAATCACGTACTTAATTCAATTAATCCAGTTATTTAAGGAGAGGAAAGAGAACGCCAGTAAGCCGGGGTCAATCCCCTGTAACCACTTACTTCAACATTGTAGGCCGGGGTCAATCCCCTGTAACCACCTACGGATAACATAATGGCCATAATAACAGAGTCCCTAGTGTGCACACCCCTTCTACTTGGATCACAACAAGATAGAAGGAAGACGGTAATAGAATAATCAGCATAGTAACCAGAGAACCTGTAGGGGCCGCTGAACCTCTCATACAGGGCAACCTGTTCATCATTTCCCTCCGATATTTCACTTTACGTGATTAACATCTTTTAAATTTCAAGTCATCACATAAATCACGTACACATTTATGTCATCTTGTGCAATCCAGTGTGAACATATTCAATCCATCATAATCTCAATCCATTCATAATCTCAATCCATTCATAGTGGTTTTAATAACTCATTTCATAAACACAACCGTCACTTGAGTTCATTTATCACTTCAGGTTCATAATCATTTCATTATCACAAGTTCTTATCAATTCCAACTTTCATAAAGTCTCAATATTAATAACAATACTGATAATAATAATAATAATCATAATAGTCATAATAATAATAATAATAATAATAATAATAATAATAATAATAATAATAGTAATAATAATAACAATAATAATATTAATAATAATAACAATAATAATATTAATAATAATAACCATAACATTACTAAATGACATTAAACGATTTCAATAACTGGAGTAAAAGATTTAGTGACTAAGTTGATATTCATAATAACAATAATAACGTTATAGTAAACATCTTTGTCATATCGTACATCGTCCATAGTCATGATTCATAATCGAAATCCATAGTCGTTGTCCATTTTGTCCTTCATATTCATAATTCGCATTAAGTCGATAATCCATAATTATAGTCCATACTTATAAATATTATAAGCACATAATCACGTAATCAATTCATTTTGTACTAACGGGATCTATGTTTAGATGGACATTGGAGATTACCTCGTGATGCGTGCCCAAAAGTTAGATTCACGAACCGATTAACACTCTTGATATTCCTCGTCTACGCAATCGGAATCTACATTAAATGTTAACGAGATCTAAATTAGTTACCTAAATAACCCCTTTTTATATAAAATAAACAATTCAAATAATTCATAACTTAAAGAATTCTTAATGATTTTAAGAGAGTTTATAAATCAAAGTTTATGGTTTTTAAATCAATAATGAAATCATTTTAAGTAATCAAAGATTACTTCAACTTTATTGTTATTAACTTAAACAACTATTTTAACATAGAAAACTAACTTTCTTATACTCATTTTATTTAAGAAACATTTTCAAGTTATAAAAGATTAACTTAAACTAAAATATACTAACTTAATTAAAGTAGGCTAGTTTAGGAAAGTCATGGGTTTTAGTTTAAAAAATAAAATAAACAAATAAAGCTAAAATAAAGTGGAAAGGGAGGGGGGGTTGTTTACTGATTCTTTGAATCAGTTTCACTCACCCAAAAAAAAAAAAGAAACGAAGGAAGGAAGGGAGACAGGGAGGAAAGAAGCAGAGGAGGACGAATCAGGGGGGAAGAAGAGGAGAGGTTGGCGGCGCTGGTGGTCTGATGGTGGTGGACGGGCGAAGTCAGGCGGGGATGGGGTGTTCAGGTGGGTGGCTGGGCGCGGTTGAAGGAGACAGCAGGTGGTTGCGAGCGCAGGTCGCACTCGGGCAGGAGGAGGAGAGATGACGGTGGTGCGGTGGTTTCCGGTGGTGAAGTCAGGTGGGGTTACTGGGCGCGGTGCGGTGTCGTGGTGGTTCGATGGTGGGCAAAGGAGTGTGTTAATGGTTTGCAATTTTTATTTTTATTTTCAAAACAGAAATCAGAAATTAAGGGAGAAGAGAAATGAATTGAAGCAAACCTTTTGAGATTGTTTGCTTGAATAATTTGGGGAGTAAAGTTCAGTATTTATAGAGGTTTTGGTCAGAATTTTTGAGCTTTGGTCAAGCTCCATTATTGGTGGAAGTGAGGCTATGGTGGTAGCTCTTTGAAAATTTGCCCCTAATGTCTGAAAATTGTGGTTTGAGTTTCAATTTGTAATGACAAAGGCTGAACTTTTGTGTTGAAAAATTTGCTCCTTTGAGCTGGAATTCATACGTGAGAGAAGGGAGGGAAGGAAGATGGTGAATCAGTTTTCACCCCTTTCTCTTAGTTTTTTTTTTTTTTTTTGTTTTATTTTCCTTTTTCTTTTTGGCTAAAAGAAATATGGATATGGACTTGTATTTGGGCTTTGGATTACTAAAATGGATGGACAACTTGTACAAAGATACCCATAACCAAAAATAAAGAGTTTAATTTACCATAATTAAATTATTTTAGAAATAATCATTTGAATAAAACTTGTTAAATAAATCAAAGCTAAATGAAATCATTATTTTAATAAACATAGTTATCAGATAAATAATAATAAACCTTCATAAATAATAAAATAATCTTTGAAAATTCGGGGTATTACATGTTAGGCATTGAGTCAGATCTTGAGGCACTATATGACGGATTTTAGGCCGCATATAATTTGAATTCCAATATTGACAAATTACAGGGCATGTGAAAAATAAATGACTGAGAGTCTCATTATCAGATTTACAAAAGGGGCAGAGAATGTCATTAGTTATTTGACGGTGGGCTAATTTTAATTTCAATGGGAGTCCATCTTGTAGACATTGCCCTAGAAAAATTTGGATTTTAGGGGCTACATTAATTTTCCATATCCAATTAAAAGGCCAAGGAATACTTTTAGAAGGAGTAATTCCATGAGCTAGCCAGGTAGCCGTTTTAACAGAAAATTCACCAGAGCTAGTAAGTCCCCAACAAGGAATGTCTGAGGTGGGAAAGTTAGGGATAGGAATCCCCAAGATTAGTTGGGCGATATGGGACGGGACTAACTCATTGAGGAGAGCAACATTCCATTGCCTTGATGGAAGAATGACATTACTAACAGTGAGATCCAAATTAGCAATAGACGTGATTTGAAGATTTAACATTATAAGGCTTTCATTGGCACACCAGTTGTCAACCCAAAAATAGATATTTGTTCCAGATCCAATTTTCCAGCGTATTCCTTTCCTAAGCAGCTCGCGAGATTGAAGAATGGACTTCCAAATATGAGAGTCATATGGTTTAGCTTTGTACTCAAAGAACGAAGCATTTCGAAGGTATTTTTGACGCATAAGCGTTGGCCAAAGAGAATGTTGGTCAAAAAGGATTCGCCAACCCATTTTAGCCAAGTATTCTTCATTTACATGGGCCACTTTCCTAAAGTTCAATCCCCCATATTTTTTAGGGAGACAAAGTTTTGACCACGCAATTAGGGGCAGCCCGAAAGAGTTCGTTCTGGAGCGCCAAAAAAACTTTCGGTTGATATTATCTATTGTAGAACATATTTTCTTGGGAACCTTAGTCGTTGCCATAAGATAGGCTGGGGAAGATTCTAGATGACTCTGAATAAGAACTGATTTTCCAGCTTTCGACAGAAAATGATTGTGCCAAGAATTAATTTTGTTGTCGACTTTTTGAACTAAGTGATGGAAATCGCTAGACATTGGCTTATAATTAGAGAATATAACACCCAAATATCTTCCCAAAAAAAACCTTTGGGGTCATATTGAAAATGCTAGCAACTGATCTTCGTCTAGAATTTGGGACATGTTTAGAAAACATGATTGCTGATTTATGAAAATTCACTAACTGCCCAGAGTTAAGGCAAAAAGAGTCTAGAATATTTTTTAGGCGGTGAGCAGAATCAAGATTAGCTTTACAAAATAATAAGCCGTCATCAGCAAAGAATAGCCCTGGAATTATCTGAGAGTGTGAGGCAAGCTTGATTCCAAATCCTGATTTCAAATTTTTTGTGGCAAAATCCAGTTGCCGACAGAGGATGTCCATACATAAGATAAAAAGATAAGGTGATAAAGGGTCACCTTGGCGTAGGCCTCGAGAAGGATGAAAGACGGAGGTTGTCTCTTGATTTATAGCGAGTGAGTAGGAGACAGTCGAGATACATTGTACAATCCATTTGATCCATTGGCGATGAAACCCATAACTTTGAAGGGCGTGGGCTAAAAAATCCCATTCTATACGATCATATGCTTTTTCCATATCTAATTTTAGCGCGAACCATCCCATTTTACTTGTTGATTTGTTTAAGATATTCAGGATTTCTTGTACAATAAGTACATTATCATGGATTAGCCTTCCAGGAGTAAAGACATTTTGAAATGGACTGATAATTTTAACAAGAATTGGGCGAAGACGTTCAACCAAAATTTTCGATATAATTTTATACAATGTGGTGCATAAGCTGATAGGCCAAAATTGATTCGGCTTTACAGGAGTAGCTATTTTCGGTATCAAAGTGATCAACGTATGATTAACACTACGAAGGAGGTGACCATGATTGAAAAAATCATATATTGCTTTGCAAACGTCAGGACCTACAATATACCAATATTGTTGGAAGAATTTAGATCCAAACCCATCTGATCCTGGGGATTTTGCGGGATCAATGCTGAAGATAGCATCTCTAATTTCTTTGGCGGAAATAGGAGCTATTAACTGAAAATTATCTGTATCAGAGACAATAGGGGATATGCAAGGCGTAGATACCGAGCGAGGAGACCGGTGAGCGGATTTAAATCGTTCTTGAAATTCTAACAAGAAAGCATTTTGGATTTCATTCGGGGAATCAACCCATTGATTCAAATGATTTTTAATACGCAAAATTTGATGACGTTTGAACTTAGCAGTAATCTTGGAATGAAAAAAGGAAGATTTACGATCTCCTTTTATCAGCCATTGTTTTCGAGAATATTTGCCCCAATATTTTTGGTTGAAGGCTAATAGTCGTTCTCGTTGACGAACTAATCGCCCTAAGTGTTGTTGAATATGAGGATTACTAGGAAATTGGAGCAATTGTTGTTGGACATGTACCAATCTTGAATGATTTTGGTCAAGTTTATGTTGGACATGTCCAACATTTTTCCTTGCCCATAATTTGAGTTCTTGTTTAATAAATTGCAGTTTTCGAGTTATATTATAAAAGTGCGAACGTGAATGTTGTCTGTGCCAATGTTTGCTAACAATTTTTCTAGTATTGGGATCATTAATCCATGCATTTTGGAAACGAAATATGGCTGGCTTATATTGTTGATGTGACCAAGTTATATGCGATTATAGAGTGTTGAGAAGTCCATTTTACTAAGGTTTAAGGTTTAAGAAGGAGAGTTTTACTCATTTATACCTTAGTGTGGAGAAGAGGGAGTTATGATGAATTTGCAGTATTAGAGGAGATTTTAGGACATTTTGTGGTTCCATATGCTCTTGATCATTTACAGGTGGATTAAGCTCACAAAGTTCCTTGAAGTCTAGATTTTGATGGTTGTCATCCAAGTTCACCTCTTTGTAGCTCTACGGCATTGTGTGTCCACCATGGACGTTGAAGAGCCCACCTAGAGCGTTTGTGGAGAAGGTTGGATGCTGGGCAGTAGCGGGTGCCCGAGCTGGGCACCACACACGCACGGCCCGCGCTCATCGAGCAGTAAATATCTTGGCAGCAGCCAATGCCCGACTCGCGCACCCTCACCGCACGACTCACGCATATCTAGCGGAAGCACCTGCTGGACAGTATCGAGTGCCCGACTCGCGCGCAAGACCTGCCCGGCTCGCGCGCTGCGAGCGAAGGCTGGATTTTTGGGCAGGAGCGAAGGCCCGACTCGCGCACTTCGACGCGGCTACGACTCTTCGGCAGTTTTCAGCTTTCCTTAGGTTTTATTAATGACAAAAACGTTGTTTTGTGGATGTCTTGGAATTTCTGAACTGAATTAGAGAGGAGAGAGAGAAGAGACCTAATCCCTATTTCTCCTTTGTTGAGTTTCGAATAATTAGTTTGAAGATTTGCTTGATGGATGCTATGTCGATTGTAGCCTAAATCTAGTCTTGAGAACGGTTAATCAAGCTTCGGTATATTATTGTGAGGTTTCTCTTTGTTAACTTTTTCTTAATTATAATTGTGATTTCTTGATTTTATTCTATGATTGTGGTATGTATTGCTAGGAGTACTACTAGTTTATACATTCGATTTATCATTTGCTAGGATTTAGAATTGATGCCGATTCATCTGTTCTTCTTTCATGAGTAGCAATCTAGGGTTTGATTAATGAATCTGATTATTCTTGATTAATCACTAGAGAAATCACAAGTTCCAATTTGAATATGTTGTGCTAGCAATTTGTTAATTGGCTCATTGTTTCCTAGTTCGTTGATGTTCTATTGATTTGAATTTAATCTCTGATTAGATTAGATTAATCTTTAGTTCAAGTTTTATGATCATCTGATTGTGATTGTTTAACGGTACTTTTGAGGGAAAGGAATTTGATTTCCAACTTTGAGTAGTTAAGAGTAAAGTTACACATTTGAGAAACCAATGATCAATAGTATGAATCGAAGTGGCCATTAACCGAACTCAAGATTCTTCTCTTCTTGATTACATTACTTTTTGATTGTTCTTTAGTTCTTCATATTTAGTTATTCAATTCTTTAATCTTAAAACCCCCATTTGATCTATTATAAGCACGAGTTAGTCCCCAAGTCTCTGTGGATTCGACCCTACTTGCCACTTACATTTATTTGTATTGGAAAGAAGGAAAATAAACTTTTATCTTTGGTAGCGCGTACGACCGCGTCCCACCAATTGTCGTACTTGAGTTGTAGCTAAGATCATGGGTGCATGGTCAGAGCAGGTATAAGCATCATAATGGAGAAATGAATTTTGATAATATGATGCCCATAGGGGAGAGACTAGACACGATCAAGCTTTTCATATATATAATAATCGTTGTGTCTCTTTTTCCAAGAGAAGGAATTAGGAGGGCTGAAAACATCTTGGGCCCGACAAGAGAACGTGAATTCCGAAAGAATTTGACAACGGGAAGGAGTGGCATCAATCCCTCCTTTTTTGTCACTAATGTGCAAGACTTCATTAAAATCTCCAATAAGACACCAAGGTAGGTGAAGATTGGAGAAAAATTACGTTAACTCTGTCCAAAATGGAGCTTTGTCAATATTTTGGGCAGGAGCATAAATATCAGTGAGCCAAAAAGAAAGATATGAACATTTTTCTTGAACTATGAAGTGGGCCAAACGGTACGAAGATATTTGCGGTGTAATCGAATTAGAGTCATTTTTCCATAGCACCCAGATTCCACCACTATGACCAAGCGGATCTATGATGAGAATATCATCAAAACCCAGGGTAAAAAGAATCTTCTACCGATTTATTTTTGAAGTCATGGTTTCAATTATGATTAAAACATCAGGCCTGTAGTTTCGAGTGAGAAAAAGAAGCTCACTAAGGGCATTCGGTTTTTTAGCACCTTGAATATTCCAGCTAATAATTTTCATAGGTTATATTTAAAAGGCTATGCCATTGTCGACATAAGACACAATCCTGGGTAGGCATTACATAATGTTGGGCAAGGCCGAAGACCAATGTCGTAGAACTATTGCAAGGAGAACACAAAGTTCCAATAAATATACATAAACATAAATGCAGTAGAGTTACAAATAAATGATGTTTCACATGAACTACATATATCCATCGTATGAGGAGATTGCTATTTCTTGATAGGCTATGCATAGTCTGATAACTTACGAGCCTTCCACCGATTTTGCGTTGCCTCCAACAGTAGTTTGCACAACGGCTGAGCATATAAAGTATCAACGACACCAAGTGTCGAGTTCGATGCTGGGCAAGGCAATTTGCCAGTCCCAAAAATGAAGCAGAATAACAACAATTTTACATTTATCCAGAGCTTTGTGGCAATTAATAAAATTAAAATCAAGCTCATATAATAGTAAAGGGTGAACAATTTTCATCCAAGGACATGACTTTGCTATAAGATAAAGCATACCAATTAGTAATTGCAACATAATTGAGCTAGTTAAACAAAAAGAAAAAGTGACCAAATAAGCGTAGAGGGGCAATGTAAAGGGATAGACCATTTCATCATGTTGTTTATGCCTTACGTATGACACTGTATTTAGCAAAGAGGGTATCCATGTGTGAAAGTCTTTGAAAATGCTAATATGACCCTTTGTAGAGTAAAATAAGCTCACAAAACATGTGAACATTGCCTTAATGTTTCCCAGGCCTGGAGTAGCCTATAACACCCATGGCGTTGCATCGAAGGGGAAGATAAACACTAATACAAAGAATCACATCGCCTAAGTTCGTAGGTCTTGTTCGGTAGTAGAAACGCATATCATACTTTTTCTGCACATCATGCTTTTTTAGTATAGAAACCCACGCACATAAGATAAAGTCCGCCCAAACTAGATCATCTGTACCTAGGGATACATGGCATAATATTTTAACATCAAGAATCGGTGCCACCAAATATTGTGAACTGAGCATATAGGTACAATTGTGAATAATGCAGAGGGAGCTAGTATAGCAAGACTTCAAGAAAATTTTAACAGTAGAAGGGTCAAATTGATTGCCATAAGGACAAAAGAACAAAGTAGAAATTTGACAAATACTCCATAAGCAGCTATCATACTCAAGCAAAGTCCATGAATATTGATAGACCAAGCTCACATACATACAAGCAACAGAAGGCCCACACTGAGATTTTAGCAGCACAGAGATCAAGTGGAGTTTGATAAAAGTTTCATTGCAAGTCATAGCAAGTGGTTAGAAATCAAAATTAATCAAAATTTGTAAAATTAACAACGAGGATAGAGTACTTACCTGTATCCAACCCCAGAAGTGTCGCGTGTAATTTGATCTAAAGAGGCGGCCATGACGTCGGCAGCGGGTAATTTGCTTGGGGTAGCAATTCTGCATCTTTACCACTTGAGTTTGGCCAAAATCAATAGCAGAGGTGGCAACCGACTTGAGGAAGTTTAAGATCCTGAAATTATGAGCCATAGGTGAGTGGATGCTAGCGAAAACCAGAGGAGTGGTGGAAGGGGTGGAGCAGAGATGGGAATTTTCAGGTGGTCGGGGGTTTGTAAACCCCATCTTTGAGAGCTTCTCTCTCTTTCTATTATTCGGTCGTTACAAATCTCCTAATCGTCAAACAAAACCTAACTAAATCACTAAACTAGGTAAAGTGATAAGTAAGGGTCGAGATCCACAGGGAATAGCAAGAAGAGCACTAATGTTACTAATCGTTGTAAGCTAAGTCGAAGATTTTGGAAGATGTTTGGTTTACTAAACTAAGAACTAAATTAACTAATCAATTAAGACCTTAGAAAGACACTAAATGATTAGACAAGAAATCAATTGATAAAAACATTGGGAGAAGGGGATAAACATCATCCAATCATAATTTAGGCATTAAGAAGGGCGAAGTATAGGGGAAAGAATCAAGCAACTAATCGAGGTTATTGACTCTTAACG
Organism: Beta lomatogona; assembly: GCA_947646795.1. NCBI lineage: Eukaryota > Viridiplantae > Streptophyta > Magnoliopsida > Caryophyllales > Amaranthaceae > Beta > Beta lomatogona. Next base: position 83,818 of record CANSNZ010001190.1, on the reverse strand, counting down.
GGTTCTAAGTCCTCTCTCAAGGGTGCATAAAACCACCTAAGTCACTCTTATGGTCTCAAACATACATCCAAGGATAAGCACAATGTTAATCCACAAAACCCTCACTCAAATCTCACTCTCATGAGCAATTAAGCAAGAAAATAGCATAAACATCAACCTTAATCTCCTCTCTCAATTTGACCAAGGCATCAATCAACAAACATCTAAGTAATCAACTAGAATGCAAGTAGATAATAGTCATGCTATTGATCAATTAATAAGCCCAATCAAACCCCTAACTTCTTATTCAAATACCCAAATCAATCATGGTTGGGTTTTCACCCCAACCCCCAACTAATTAACTACTCACTAATCATCATAATCATCATAGTAATACTCATAAAAGGGAAAATAAATCAAACATGAACCACTAAAACAATCAACACAAGATTTAAGTTAAGAAACTAAAATCTAAACATGGATTAAGCTAAGTAAATAAAATTTAAATAAACAAAAAGATAAAAGTATAAAAAGTAGAGAGAAAAAGAGATATTACTTAAACCATGAAGAAGAAATGAGGATCTTGCATAAAAACACAAATTTTTGCCATAATCCAAGCTACAAAGCCATGAAAATTTACTTTCTCTCTCTAGGGTTTTACTTTCTCTCACTAGATTAAGCTCAAAACTCTCTAAAAATGATTTGCTGGAATAAAAGTTAATCCGTCATTAAGCGGATAGAGTATTTATATCCTTACAAAAACGGGGCTAAAAACAGCGTTTAAAGAGCAAAAGTCGAGAAATTAACAAGGTGCGCCCGCTCCTTGTTAAGTAGGAGCGCCCGCTCCTAACAAAGTTAGGCGATGGAGCGAGTGCTCATGGAGAGCTCCTGGGTCGCTCCATCCCTACTGCCAATAGGATGGCTGCCCAGCAAATTAGGAGCGCCGCTCCTCTCCGGTTTGCTCTTTTCTCCTTTAAAGTTCACACTAAACAATAGCGTTAGTAATCAAAGGGGAGGGGGAAAAAGCTATTGAATCCTATATATCTAGCATGCATCGCTAGAAGATGAAAATGAGGAAATTAGAGGGAGAAAATGCATTTAAATTCAAGATTATCGTGCAAAAGTTTATCAAAATATGCATATGAGTGAGACTAAATTCTCACTCATCAAAATTCCCCAAGCTTGCCAATTGCTTGTCCTCAAGCAACCAACTAGAGAAGGGAAACATGCAAAAGAAAGTAAGAGATACACTATAGAAAGTTATCGAAAACTAAAGCACTTTTCACGGTTTTGCCCAAGTCGAGTAATGAAGGAGTGGTTCACAATCAAAGAATAAAGAGCAATTTTTCAAGACAAATTCTTTCCAAATGTGTTCATAGGTTAGGGCGGAGAAAAAGACTAAACAAGATTGCAATTAGGACACTATCTTAGGCTTTTTACTAGCTCATTAGAGACACTTCTAGCTATTCTAAAGACAATGGCTCTTCAAAAGGTATAGAAGTACAAATGCTAGTCCACTTTCCTTAAACACACAATTAGGCCTTAACTCCACTCTACTTGAAACCGTGGTGAAAGTAACACTAAGTGTGGGAGGCATCCACAAATTGACCTCTTTTATTGAACTTTTCTATTCTTTTTGTGCTTTTCACGCCTTTTTTGACTGTTTTTGGCTTTTTCTTTTTGTTCCCTTATTATGGGACTTCATTACACAAATATGAGATTAACTTGCATAGAAGATTACAAGCACTTGTGGCTTTTGTGCCACTTATTACACATAACGAAAAATAAAACCTAAGTTTCTTGTAGAGTTTTGTTTTGGGACACATGGAGTACATCTAAGGATACACGGGACCGCAAAGTATAAGCAAAAATACCCAAGCATGAGCAACTTAGTCAAAATTCAAGACTAGATGAGCAATTGAGCATTCATTAGCTTCATTTGGCGTACTCTAATACAATCAAGATTAGGCAATTCCTAGATGACCTAACCCATGCCCACATTCTTCCAGAACGAACCTATATTCATGTACTCTAGATTCAAAGAGAGGAAGCCACATAACTCATTCTCAAACGTCATTCATGGGCAAGCAAACCACTTTTTAATGCTTTTACTAAAAGAAAATCTAACACTCTCTCTTTTTTTTTTTTATGCAAATACTCTACATGCAACTAGTCTATGAAAACAATTAAACTATTTACAAGATAGAAGTGAGAGAAGCTCACCATGAAGGATTGTTGTTGAATCATCATTAGAAGGATCAAAGAGACAAGAAATTGTTAGTTTGAAAAAAACAAGTACTTATCATCATTAACAACCCATTGTCTCTTGATGGGACAAAATTGATGCAACCACAAAGTACAAACCACCCACATCACCACCACCAATCTTCCTATTTCCTCAACAAAACTACCCCTTCAAAGCTTGACTACCCCAAACTATTCACCACCACCCCTCATGCATACAAAGCCCTTAATTCAAATAAAAATCAATACACCCCCCAAGCTTAGCAAATGCACTAGTCCCTAGTGCTTAAAACATGAACAAATAATGAGGGAAAGGGGGGAAGGGCGGGGACTAGACCCGCGGTCTAGTCCATCTGTGGGCGAGGGTCGCCATAGTTGCCATAGGGAGGCATCGGATGAGGGTCCCAACCACCGGAGTATCCCGGGGGGTACCCATAATAAGGGGGTGGGGGAATACCACTACTACTACTACCACCACCGTTATCGGGGGGTGGCACAAAAGGATAGTTGGGATCACCAACCGAATTTGTGCCGCCAGGTTCCCTATAATCATAAGGTGGATCACGATGGGGGTGGTAGGGGTAGGTTGGTTGGTTGTTTTGCCAACCGGGGACCGGCCCATGTTGAGGGGGCCAATGGGGGTAGTTCATATAGGGGTGCAAAATCACCTCTTTCTACATGGTAGTTGTAGATTTGGTTAGTTTGCACCATCATGCCATCATAATCACTCTGCATGCCCTCCATCATAGAAAACATACGATTTTGAGTGAGGGAGAGGGAGGCGATGGCATTCTCGAGATCAAAGGAGGAAGAGGAGGAAGAGGAGTAAGATGGAGGTTGCCTACTAGAGCGACCTTGGGGAGGGGGAACAACATGCTCGGCACGGGGATGGGGATCATCCTCTTCGGGCTCACTAACGACATCCCAAACATTACCCGCTTCCCGGTCAATCCTAGTAGCCTCGGGGTTAGGGAGGAAACAATGGTGGTGACCCTTAACAAGCCAACTCCAACGCTCGGGGTCATGGGTAGGGCGAATCCATTGCATCCGCCGCAAGGCATCAAGGTCAAGGAAAGGGTTATTATCTATGGCCTTGAGTTGCTTTAGGTGCTCCCCGAAACCCTGGTTGATGGCTATCAAAGAAATCATGCCACCAATGTTTATATCCCCCCTATAGAGTTCTCCTTTTTTAATCTCGACACACCTTTCTAGGAAGTTAAAGCCTGAGTTGAGCATCCCCCTAAACGGTCCGGGGTCTCGGTGGCCATGTAGAGGACAACAAGGTCTTCCTTGGTCATCTTACTAAGCTCTTGCTTAGTATAGACGCACCCAACGAGAAGTCGATGGGTGTACTGAAGGATGGAGGAAACAATGGCCGAAGAGGAGACGGACCGAGATTGGAAATTGGATAATCGGGAGACGAGCCTCCAAAAGGCTTCTTGGTTGTAATTTGGGAAGTTTTGGAGGTGAGGATGGTAAATACTCGCCTCCGGAGGCCAACCAAATATCCCATTCAATTCCGCTAGGTTCATATGAAATTTCGTGTTAAATAGTTGGAAAGAAATATCGAACTCTTCCTCCCCATTTAGAGTTCGCTCAAGGGAGGCAAGGAACTCAAGGGTGACCCTCTCATAAGTCAACGCATGTAAAGACAAAAAACGGTCCCAACCTAGGTCCGTTAGGCAAGCGAGAACATCTTGTCGAATGCCAAGTGCGTCGAGGGTAGGGTCGTGGTAGAATTTGGTTGGGATTATTTTTCGATGCTTAAGAACATCATAGGCCATTTTGTGAGTGGAGTCGGGGTCAAACCGAAGGTTAGGAATGTGAATTTGGTCATGTGGGGAAGGATTGGCATTTGTAAGGTTCTTGTTTTTCTTGGTACGTGAAGTCATGTTGTGGAGTTTAAAGAGGAAGCTCAACCACTATGCACACACTTAAACAATCAACAAGTTGACAATACAACCCCAAATCGTCCGTATTTACTAAAAATCGTCCGTATTTTTCCTTAAAATTCCCCCATACCCCTCCCTTTCTACCCCACTCTTACTCTCTCACCTCTCACACTACCACCACCCGACCACCACCACCACTCCGACCACCACCATCACCACCGACCACCACCACCACCACCCCACTGACCACCACCACCACGACTACCACCATCGCGGACTCTGCCACCACCGGAGCACTACGAAGAATCGTCAACGCCGCCAACCACACCGAACGAAATGTGGTTAGTTTTAAAAAAAAAAATCCGCCACCGGTACATGGTAACGGATGAAAATTCCGTTACCTCCATGGAGGTAACGGGATTTTCATCCGTTACCATGGGTTTTTCCAAAAAAAGTAACAAATTTTTTTTTTTTTTTTTTGAAAAAACCATGGTAACGGATGAAAATTCCGTTACCACCATACATGGCGGTAACGGATCAAAATTCCGTTAACGCCAGGTGGTAACGGATGAAAATTCCGTTACTATGCAAATTTTTTTTTTTGGAAATATCCATGGTAGCATGATTTTCGGTGAGTGTGGTGGTGGTGGTCGCCGGTGTGGTGGTGGTTGCGGTGGTTGACGTCGTAGTGGTGGTGGTGGTGGTTGCTTTGGTGGGTGGGTGGTGGTTGCTTTGGTGAGGTGAGAGTGAGTGAGGACTGAGAGTGAGTGAGTATACAGAGGGGTAGTTTAGGAAAACCTTGAAAAAAATACGGACGATTTTTAGTAAATACGGGCGGTAAATAGTAATGCCCATTAGTAACCTTATTGTATAAGTTTTTCTAAGGATTTGACCTCTTTTAGTCTAACTCCTTTCGACCTTAGTGTCATAACGCATTTTTTTGTTGTTGTTTTTATCCATTTTAATTCAATATATTTGGTATTCGAATAATTGTATTTTATGATCATAAAGCATGATATATATTTTTTCTTGGTTCTTTCTTGTTAAATTAATATTTACAAGTTTATATTTCCACGATTACAAGTTAAGACACCCACCATTGTTACAAGGCTGCTCACTTCACCTTCAATAACTAATTACTTATTTTTCTTAGGATCATATTCGCTAGACCTGACCAGACTATAAAATTTTACACCACACTAGCTAGACCAACCCTTCTTAATTATGTTTTATATTAGCATAAATAAGATATATTTGATTTTCAAAAAGTACATGTTGAGATGAATCTAGCAAGATCCCACATATGATTATGTTATTCCATATAGATTGACATGAAAATATGATCAAAGTTCAATTAGACTGATGACCAGAGCACATCTGAACAATTCAAACACTCCAAACCAAACCAATCCAAATCAAATTAAAAAAGTGAACATGTTATTTCAAGTGAAGAAAACTCTATTATATAAGGCAACAGGGGTGAGGCATGGAAAAATAGAAAAAGGAAAAAAATAAAAATAAAAAGGATGTAACTACCTAATTAATTAAAAAAATAAAAAGATAAAAATTACACAACAAAAGAAAATAGTAAAAATTTATAACACAATCATCTATTTCCCTCTCAATTAAATTTTTGAATTTTTTTTTATAAATTCTTGATTTAGTGGGATAAAACTGATTAAAAATTTAAAAATCCTTAATTTATTATATGTGATTAGTAATTAATTTAAACTTTTATATATTTTCACACGCATCGCGTGCATATACAAACTAGTAGTCTTTGGTTGCAACACTCCCCTTTTTAAAGTTAGCAACAACCAACTTATGCACTACGTAAGGTGTCCTTTCTACATATGAAAATGGAAGGATATTTGGAAGTAGTATGCGCTCTAGTCTCTTTTTTTTTTTGTGACAACGAGAAAATTTGCATTAATGAAAGCTTAAAGTACAGCCTAATGCTAATACAACCAAACATAACCAACTAACACTAACATGAACTACATTAACTCGTACAACAATTGTAAAGAAAACACTCATTAATTTGTGTCCAGTCCGAAATAAGTTTGCCTTGAGCGATGGTGGAAGAGGTTGGATATAAGAGGAAATCTGTTGAGATGCAAAACCCGGCCGATCTTCATGAAGAGACTGTCGAACAACAGCTAGTAGATCCCAATGTCTACTTGGTGCGGAATCCCAAGGTCCTTGATGATCTTCCTGGGATTCTCCTGATTCAACGAACAAAGAAGTCATGTCCTTTGGTGACTTCTGACCCTGCTTCGAGGGTAATCGGAGTTCAGTCACTGGAGACTGAAACTCGAAAGACGTGGAGGTCTTGACGTGCCCCAAATCGAGTTGGGGTGCCTCCCACAAGATGCGTTTTTGAGGTGTGATGACACCTGAAGCCATCACGGAAATTTGGGGCGAGTTAGATTGATGAACTTCGCCCCCTTTACGGATCCTAAGATCCAAACTGACAATCCCAAAACCATAAGACCGACGCACCACAAATCTTAAGAAAGAACATCCTCTCCTCGTAACCCACACCTGAAAACCTAAAGTGGCAAAAACCTCATGCCTAACTCCAGGATTAGTGGCTCGACCTACCAGGTTGCCTAGATCTTCCTTTGTCATAGGAAACCAAGAGCCTTGAACTGCCCACCGATCACCACTAACGAACACCCTAGCACTATGAGTCACAAAGAGGCCGGGGCCATCGGATCCGAAGATAACAAACATGAAAACAACAAAAGCATACATCACTGGTTCGTAACACCGAGCCCAAAACTTGAAGACTCGACCAAGTAACATACCAGGGTAGGGGGAAGGGGAAGCCCGACGCACGAAACACGGGGAGGGGAAAGGGGAAGCCCGGCAACGAAACGTAACGGGGGTGGGGAAGGAAGCCCGACGAAACACAAGGACTCGACCGAACCCTAAGGGGGAGGGGACTTGACGAACCCTAAGGGGGAGGAGACTCGACTGAAACCGAAGGGGGAGGGACTCGGCGTGGACGAACGTGACCGGGAGGGGGAGCGACACGCCGTCGCACAGAAACGACGTTAACACTAACCGGGCGCCGCTAACACTAAGGGGGAAGAAAGACTCGACTGGAACGAACTAAGACTTGACGACGAAACTTTGACGAACGTAACGGGGAAGGGGGAAGGGGGAGGGGAAGCCTACTAACTGAACCGGGGAAGGGATAGGGGAGACCGACGACGACGACGACTAAAACCTACAGACGCAGCGGGGGAGGGGGTGAAGCCCACGACGGCGCTGAAACTACAGACGACCACGAAACGACGACGACAAAGGAGAAAAACAGGGAAAACCAACGAAAGAAGAGCAAGAAGCAGGCTCGCCGGCGACCGACGGCCACCAGCGAGCCTGCGGCGGGGGCTGTACGCTAGGGTTTGGTTTGTGGGGGGGGGTGGAGAGAGAGAGAGAGAGAGCAGAGTAATTATAAGAGGGGGTTAACCATATTTTATGCGCTCTAGTCTCAGCGTGCATGTAAAATCATGACATCTTTTCATTTGTTATGTACGTTCTTTGGCAGTATTAATTATTGTGTGAACTCTGAAGAAATGTGGAACATCGTCAGCCTTAGCAACTGCATTCTATGGCCGGCGGATCGGCGCTGTTTGAGTTTGACTATCTGCTACTCTTTCGTGTGAATTGCAAAGACAAAATCTTTTAGGTCGCACGACTTGCCAGAATCAGGAGCTGGATTGCTACACTTTTCTCATCATTTAATTGGGGTAGTCATCATCTCCATTCTCAAATTTAATCGCAAAGGCTACACATACACTGGGTGTATGTGGGCCACACATACACTAAGTGTATGTGTTACTACTAAAATTTATACCTTGTGTATGTGTTACTACTAAAATATATAATATTACTAAAAATATTACAAACTTACAATATTTCGACAGATAATTTTGTTTTTAATGATTTGTTCTTTATCTTTGTTTAAAAAATCTGTTTTATGAAATTTTCTTTGTTTAGATTTGTATGAATCCTTTGTTTAAAACTAAAAAAAAGAAATGTAATTTTTTTTCCAAATTATTCATATATTAGCTTCATCTTATTCATCTTCACCATTTTTCTACTATTGATTTTCTACTAAATTTTCATGTCGTTTTCAATTATTTAATTTTTTTGTAGAAAAATAATGTTATATTTTCATCCCTACCATGTAATAAAATTCAATTCTAGATATAGTATTTCAATCGTTTAAATACATAAATTCGAATATCATTGAATAACAAAACAAGTTCAAATGATTGTAAGTTTATAATTTTTTTAGTAAAGGTATGTATTTTAGTAGTAACACATACAAAAGGTATGCATTTTAGTAGTAACACATACATATGGTGTATGTGTGGCCCACATACACCAAGTGTAAGTGTATCATCTCTCGAATTTAATGGTTCATATCATTTCAATTATTTTAGCGGTAGAATAAACATGTCATGTTATAATTTAATTTTTTTTAGTAAGTTGCTATTTAGTGCCGTGATTTTACCAACACCGCTCTACTTGGACAATATTGCTCCTCCTACTTTCTTCACTCTTCCCTCTTCACTCATCTTCTAATCTCCTTCCACTACCACCCGACCTTAGTCACTGGAGAATGGAACGAGCCCAAGATGGACGACAACAACCCCATTCCGGAAAGTGATTTTTTTATCGGTTTTTTCACCAAGTACCCCTGAGTTTTCAAAAAATTCACCAGGTACCCCCCAACTTTTCAATCTTCACAAGGTACCCCTCAGTTACTGTTTATTAGCACTAAATACCCTTACACTTAATGGACGTTAGTGCTCTGTTAGCCAAAATTTATAAGTTTGCCATTAATTTTGTGGCGCCATAATGTTAACCTCTTGTCAGACTTCACTTCCAAAAAATCCGTCCCCTCAACTTCCACTCCTCTGTTTTGGTTCATCCATGGAAACCTAAAACTGGGGACTTTGAACAAAAATCTTTAACCATTTGGTGCACATTAGCAAGGTATTTTTGTCAAATTGTTGTGGAGTTGAAGAATCTCAACAGAAGATTGAAGAAAAAGTGCGATTTCTGGAATTACGAAGAAGTTGAAAATTTCAAAGCGACGGTTAAAAAACTGCGAAAAGGTAAAATCTTACTTCATTTTCTTCAACCTAAAGTGCTTTAAAGTTTAATAATTTCAAACTTGTTGCATGTATAATGTTTTGCATTGTTTTGGGATGTCAGGGTTAGTTGTGGTTGTTATTTTTTTTAAATTTTTTGTGCTTTGTACTTAGGTTTTCTTTACTTTGTATTTGATTTGGATGTTATGTGATTATTAGGATGGCTATTGTGTGGTTATTGGTGCATTTCAATACTCATGATTTTGATGCTAGGGTAGAGGACACTTATTTGTGTCATTTAACGGGTTTGTTTGAGGATTTACATATGTTGAGGTGATTAAGGCCACAAACCCAGGGTTATATGCACTCATAACTTGGACACGGAGCACTAGTCAAGTTGCACCAAAACTTAAGGCCTGTTTTTTTTCATTTGCTGCACAAGTGAGGGGGTTTTTAAGGGGTTGTAGGCCTTTGATATGCATTGATGGGGCAAATTTGACTGGATACTATAAGGGGATCTTGTTGTCTGCTCTTGGTGTGGATGGCAATAATGAATTTTTTTATTGCATATGGGATAATCGATACTGAGAGCACAAAATTTTGGGAGTATTTTTTTAGGAACTTGAGGTTGTGCTTTGAAAAATAAGGGTGCACCAAGGAAGATTGGTGCTTCATCAGTGATAGGATGAGAGGGGTTGATGCTGCTGTCCATGGGGTGTTTCCCAAGGCAAGTAGGAGGGTCTGCTGCCAGCATCTCTACATGAACTGCAAGAATTTGGCCTGGAGTGGATCAACCTTCCACAAATTATTCTGGATTGCAGCAAATGCCTACAACACATATGTGTTCAACAAAGCAATGAAGAAGATATTGGCTTTTGATAAAGATGTTGTTGCCTATCTAGATAACACAATAGAGCAGTGGTCTAGGCATATGTTTGACACAACAATCAGTTGTGATCACAATACCACAAACTTTGTTAAAAGTTTCAATGCCTGCACCAAAGCTCATAGAGATTTACCTGTGCTCAACCTACTTGAAGGTATACATTTGCAACTTCTTTGTTTTTTAATTTTTCCTTGATCTGAATTATTATTGGTCTAACATTTTTGTTCAATCTTTCAGCCATAAGAGTCTGGTCAATGAAGAGGATTGGTGCAAGGTTTGACAAGGCTATTGACATGGAGCCAGCAACTAACTAATTGTGCTTCAAAGGTGCTTGAAACTAGGAGTAGGGATCCAAGATTCTGTCATGCAACAGCTTGTGGAGGAGGGGAGTTTGAAGTAACAGATGGGAATGTTAATTTCCCAATTAACTTGGCCATGTTAAGTTGTGGGTGTGGCAAGTGGCAAGGATGTGGTATCCCTTGCAAGCATGCCTTGAGGGTCATGTACAATGAGAGAGTTGACCCTCTTACCTATGTGTCTGATTACTACAAGGGGGCAACTTACAAGGCAACATATGCTGAGCATATTCACCCATTGGTTGATCAATCTCAGTGGCCAGATTTTAATCTCCCACTAATTCACCCTCCAAGCAAAAGAAAGGTGATGACAGACCTCCAAAACAGAGGAAACGAGGTGTGAATGAGGCTAAGAAGGCCAAGAGACACAGTTCTGTTAAGTGCAGCAAGTGTAAGGAGATGGGTCACAATGCAAGAACATGGGGCAGATGGGATACAGGAAAAAAGAGATCAAGGCCACAAGCTGACAGTGAGGCTAGTACTTCCAAGACACAGAAGATAGCAAGGAAGGCCACCTAACCAACCTAGCAACATTTGCATATTTTGAACAGATTTTTTTGGGTTCTACATGAATATTCTTCTTTTTGGGTAATTAAGTGAAATCAGTTTTTGTAAAGCTACAGTGATATGGAATTGTTACCTCCTAAAAAAAATTTCAATATCATTGAAGGTTTATTGCTTGAGAAATGTAATATGTTTGGGAATTTCTTAGTGGTAGCATTCAATTTGGCTTTTTATCATTGGTAGCCAAAAAATAGCAGGTATAGTCACGATTCAATAGGTCAGGTCCACTTACTTTTTCATTTGTTGATTTCGAATCTTTCCATTACTAGGATATAGTGGTGAAATCAGTTTTTGTAAAGATACAATGATTTAGTGTCCTTTCTTATGGTGATTAGTGGAAGTCAGTTTTTTGTAAAGAAACTAAACAACAGATTAGTTTTTGGCTGTGCATACATGTTTATGCTACAATCTAGGGTGTAAGTTCGGTTTTTGGTTTGGTTTTAGGTCAAAACCAAACCAAACCGAAATAAATCCGGTTTTGAAATTTCCAATCCAAATCCAAACCAGAATTCGACTCAATCCAAACCAAACCAAACCAAAATCTGAAACCAAAAACCAAACCAAACCAAACCAAACCGATTTTTTTTTAATATTTCAAAATCCAACCCAAACCAAACCGAAATTAAACCAAACCAAGATGAAACCAAACTTTTCTATAAAAACGGGGGTGCACCGTGCTAGGAGTGAGTGAGTGACTGAGACGCATTTAGGAGAGAGAGAGAAGCATTTAGGAGAGAGAGAATAGAAACGGCGTGCTAGTCTGCTAAAGGAGCCCATCTGAGTTAGTTTTAGGGTTAGGGTTTGGGTTGGGCTTAGAGTGGCAAACCATGTTGAATATTAACTCCTATTTCTGTATGGTCTATTTGTATATTTCGGTTTTTTTGGTTTTCCAAAATCAAAACCAAACCAAACCGAAAAACCGAATTATATTTTTTTTTGAGTCCAAACCAAACCGATTTCTAAAAAAAACCAAACCAAATTTCTAATTCGGTTTGGTTTGGTTTTCGGTTTTTAACCAAATAACTTACACCCCTAGCTACAATGATAATTATGATAAGCAACTTTTTTTTCATTCTTGTGGCAAACATTACATCAGTCACTTCCAAATTACAAAGAGAATTGCAATACAAAACTAGTACAGAATTGACGATTTGCGTCGGATGCGAGGCGCCCATTTGCGCCGGACATGGGTCCGACGGCACAGCTCTCGACGCAAATCAGGATACATGATTTGCGTCGGACAAGCATGCGACGCAGAATGCTCACTATTTGCGTCGGACCCAGACTACCACGCGACGCAAATAACACTTGGCTACTAGCTGTTGTGGATGCAGGGCTCCACAATTTGCGTCGCACCTTGCTCTATATGCGACGCAAATGACCTACCATCTGCGTCGCACATTGAGCAACATGCGACGCAGATGGTAGGGCCCCTGCAGCCACGGCGCCCGGCGGCCCAACTACCATCTGCGTCGCATGTTGCTCAATGTGCGACGCAGATGGTAGGTCATTTGCGTCGCATATAGAGCAAGGTGCGACGCAAATGATGATTTTTGGGGTTTTTTTTTTCTTTTTTGTTTCTTTTTTCATATACAAAACCTTAAACTTCAAAACTGAACGAACATTATATTAATAATTATGAGTAGAAAATTCGGCAGAGTCTCCTCTGTAATTTGGACAACCCAAGAAATCGTTGGGAAAATTTTGCATATATAACCAAAACCTGTTCCAGTACATCTCAAAGCAACCAATATTGCAATCAATTGCAATTAGGCAATCAACAAAATATTGTTCAACCTATAATTACATATACTAACTAGTTAGTTTGCAGCTTTGACGACCGTTACAAAGTATTTTGCAAAAAGTTCTCTAAGTTCGTCGATTTCAGTTGCGGAGTTTGGCTGAGGACTTGGTGGAAGATCCTAGAAATAAATTAAATTAGTTAATATACTTGAAAATTCTATAAGTATAAATAACGAATTTACAACATACATATACCTCCTGTAAATTATCTGAATCATAGTACATGCGGACGATTTCAAGCATGTTTTTCATCACGAAATAGCCGCATTCCGCTCCTCCCGATTGTTGAGCACACTACACCAAATTTAAGATATATATTAGAATCGGAAATAAAATCCTAAATAGAATTATAAAATGTGTATGAAATACAAAACATAAGAGTTTTACCGGGATCGTTATCCAAGACAATTTAGTTCCTTTATTGGATCCTTCAAGGCGCGTGAAACTTGTATATGCACTAAGTATAGAAATTTTGTAATAATTAATTACTACAAATATTTGTAAATTATTTAAAATATCATAAAATGCATGTAAATTAATTAACATGTATAACAACTATGAACTTACGTATTCAGCGGCATCTTGATAGCTAATTTTCTTTCTCTCTGTAGCGCATCAAATATATATACCGCTTTCTTAGGTAGACAAATGACAAGAAGAATCCAATGTTCCCTAAGGCATGAATCAAAATGTGATGCTCATATAACCACAAGTTCATATAGATAAAACAAAGAAAAGATTTGTTTAACTAACATACTTTTGAATATACGGACATAGGATGAAAGGCATATTTTGATTCGCTTTCATTGTACTTGCCATGTAGTTGATCACGACATCTGGTTCATTGTGTATCATGGTCGCCGAAATCATACTAGGACACATGAAACCAATAGTACCCTCTTGTTCAGACTCCTCTTCCAAATACCTACACTCCAAATACTTATACTTAGAAGAAACAATAAAAATATATATATCAATGTTAATTAGTTTAGAGTTTGAGAATTCTCACATCATAAATATTTGCAAAATGGATACATTAAGCCATGCTCCCGTGAGAAATTGAAAAACATCTTGTCGCGAGAGAATGATCATCTGAAGACGGTACCCTTCATAACTTGCATACTAAAAGGCTCATATGAGGGCCGGTTGCAAAATAATCGGTGCATATCCTTGACAATATCATCCATATCCTCCAGTGATAAGTCAATAAAAGGATCTATGTACCTATGTGCAGACTCATCGGTGCAAAGATCACTACCAACTAATTTTTTATTCTTCTTCTTCATCGCACCTCCCTCAGGCAAATGTTCCTAATTCAATTCGAATTCTTTTTAATTCATACTATATATATATATATATATATATATATATATATATATATATATCAATCAAGCTTACGTAGTATATAAATCAAGATATTAAACATAAGTTACCTGATTATCTGAGACTAAAAATACCAACTCTTTCGGCCAATCTATTAATGGAAGCTTGACTGAGTTTCACGATGTATGGAGTAGGTAGTGGAACTGGAGCATCTGTGTAGTCCGGAAAAAAATTATCGACACTCACTTTCACGGCCGTAGGATGTGATGATGACCCCAGTTGTGGATGAACAGTACCCTCAGCTACAATGATCGGCACCGAGACATCCGCTAATGCCAAACGACATGGAACTTAACTCTTAACATCCAATGAGAACATAATGTCATTAATTAAGTGTTTAGAAGCATAATATCATAATCTTAGAAGATATAAAATAAACTTATACCTGCAAGTTCACAAATGGATCATTGCCCCCCAAGTGACAGCTACTAGGATCAACTGGAGTGTGAGGACTTCTGAGACCGACGCATCTTCCGTTGTTTGATTTGGTACTTGAAGACCTAATTGCACCGCAAAAGCCATCAACCTTTTTTGAACTATTGCATCAATCTTCGAGTTCATCTCTTGCATCGTCTGTTCTCTAACTCTTTGGCTCACTTTAGCCTCGAACTCCTGCATCTGCTCATCATCCATGCCCCTACCTTTTCGAGCAGTACTACTCCGATCAGGATCTCCCCAAACAGATGTAATACCAATGCTACGCCCAGCTGTTAACACACGCCCAAGACGGTCTTTCATCTGTAAAGCACGTGATAGAGCATCATCCATCCGACCTGGAACAAACTCTCCTTCCTTATCTTTCCTTTTCCAATCATCATGCGTCCAATCAAATAAATTCATATGATTAGTAGAATACGAGTAATTAGACAAGAAAATATCATAAAATTTGAAAAATGCTTACAATGGACTCTTTTATCTTTTGTGTTTCTTCATTAGGGAAGAAAAGATTTACTTCCTTATCTTTTTTCGATCTCGCGAGAAGCCATGGCAAAGTTCGATCCGGCAAGGAGTAAAAAAACTGAAGATGTGGATGAGTCAACATATGATGTTGTAGATGATGAAGGGATGTACCCTTTTTTCTCCAAAAAGGAATCATCTCCGCATATGATTTTTGACCCAGAAAATGAGGATGAATGTTGGCAGCATGAGACTTTCTTGCTTTTTTACTTTTAGCCTAATATAAAAACAAGTAAATAGTCAATATTCACAACATAAAAAATTGATTATAACATATTATGTGATTGTAACGTACATATTATATACCTTAAACTTATTAGAGCTACACTTTGTCACATATTGCTTCCAAATCTATTCCGTGATGAAAGGATAGAGCACATACGATTGCTTATCATTGTTAGGCCCCTTCCTCGATTTTGTGATCCATCGACTCACCAATCTTGACTTGAAATCTCTCCACCGCTTATCACAAGTAGTCAACACATCTCGTTTCTTCCTCTCATCCTCTTGTATTCCAAACTCTCTCTTCAATATACAAAATAATACACGATTAGTAACTAATAAACAAGATCTCAATTAAATTAAAAAAATGACTTTCAAAATACATGGGTTACTTACTTTAGCATCTTCTCATAAACTATTTTTAAGGCCTAGTGGAACATCATCCCAACTATCGTACAAGATAGACACTTTGCTTCTACTGATTTCACCGCAATGTGTCTTGTACGCACCAACATGCTCCCCAATCGGACGCATCAACTCATCCCACTGAAGTACTCTTTGAACCCTGGGTATGGAACGACCTCTAGCCTTACTCACTCTTTTCTTCCTACTACCTCCATCAGTAATCTCGGCCTCAGAACGTGGCTGCCGATCATCTGATGCATCATGCATTATCTCATCTTCCATCGCTACACCTGAAACCAAATACAAATGCCAACCAAAGACATTTTAGATTCATAAATGAAGAAGTACTACAAAATTATTTTAACGATGCATAAAGTATATAAAATTGAATATTATAAACAATAGTAGTTGCAATAATGTTACATAAATTACCTATTAATCAGTTTTTTCTTTCACAACGTAAAATCCCTCATTATGGTCTTGACGAATGTAATTTGGGTCCAAATCTTCCCCTAATGTACTTGGAATGACTACCGACGAAGTAATAACTTCATTAAATTGTACATCGTATTCTTCTTCATCGTGTACATCATCAATTCCAAGTATTCTCCTTTTTCCTTCAATGACAACAGGCCATTTCGAATCGACAGGGTCAACCATGTAGAAAACTTGTTTTGCTTGTGATGCCAATATGAAACTATCTTCATGATGCCCTAACCGGCTGAAATTGACTAATGTAAAAAAGCCATGTTCATCCTTCTTTAAACCACGACGAATATCAACCCACTTGCATCGGAAAAGCGGAATCTTGAAGTCAACGTAGTCAAGTTCTAATATATCTTCAATGAACCCGTAGTAAGACTTTATTGTCTCAACAATTGTTCTATCCCTTCTACTTGTATACTCTGATGACAAAGCCCCCAACGTAACACCACTGTTTTGCATCGTGGATTTGTCATCTTGCCGCTTAGTGTAAAATGAATAACCATCGATATCATACCCTTCATAGGAAATAACTTGCATCTTTGACCCATATGCCAACCATCTCAACGTATCCGATACATCATTTTTTGGGTCATATAATTGGTTCATAACTCGTTCTTTAAACCAATCAACGAACGAACGAACGATTATGCTCAATCACCAACTTACATTTATTCTTCAATGGTACTGAACACTAGGAACAGTCATGTGCTCATCTAAGTAAGAATGAACTTGTTTCATATTTTGTAACACTAAATATTCTGCTTTTCTTTTCAACTCTCCATCAAACACAATATTTTTTTACCAATGGTACCACAACCATCAAGTCTTCCTTCATGTCTAGATTTTGGCAATCCAATTGCTTGTGCACGTGCTAAATACTGACTTACATATTCAGATACTTCCTCTGCAACTGTTCTTTGGACAATACTTGCTTCTGGTCTGGCTGGATTCATCACTTTTCCCTTCAAAGTACCCATATGTCTTTCGAAAGGCCACATATACCTCATACAAACGGAATATGTGGAGGAGAGGCAAAGTGAGAGAATGCAACACCATTAAAAGAGATGAGTTTGGATAGTCACACAACATATTACTAAATTTCACAAATTCAATGTAAATAGGAAACTATAATATAAATTCTTATAAGTTTGAAATTCTAAAGTGACCATTCAAGAATTCTAACTCATAATCGAAACACATAATTCTAAAGTGAGCATTCAAGAAACACAAGCAAGAAATTGATTCAATACATTGAAATGTAGTAATAAACTCCTTGATTAAGTTGTAGAAAAAAAAAAAGAGGGAAATTCAAAAAAGAAAAAAGAAAAAGGACAGAAATTGAAAAAAAAAAAGAC
The DNA here is from genome assembly GCA_947646795.1 of Beta lomatogona. NCBI lineage: Eukaryota > Viridiplantae > Streptophyta > Magnoliopsida > Caryophyllales > Amaranthaceae > Beta > Beta lomatogona. Next base: position 66,175 of record CANSNZ010001190.1, on the reverse strand, counting down.
AGAAATTGAAAAACATTACTTACATTGAAGCAGCGGTAGCGGCAGCGACACCAGGCGTGCAGCTGTGACGGCGGCGAGACAAGGTAAGCAGCGGCGGCGGTGCGACTCACAGAAGCGGCGGTTGCCGGCGAGCAAAACCGAGAGAGATAAGCGAGCGATCGAAAAAATGAGAAAGAGAGAAGCGACGACGAGCGAAAACGGAATTTGCCGGAGAAGCGACGATCGCCGGCGAGAGTGCAAATGGACTTTAATTCAGCGAAGGTCGACGGTTCGCAATCGCAGGAGAGAGAGTGTGAGAGTTCCGTTTGACCCCGTATAGTTTTGGGCTTTGAATTAAAGTCCCAGCACATTTGCGTCGTACATGCACGAGGGACTGACGCAGATAGAGGCCCATTTGCGTCGCACGTGCACGAGGGTCCGACGCAGATAGTGTGGAGGCCCATCTGCGTCGCATGTGCACTATGGTCCGACGCAGATAGTGTCTTGGGTTGCAGTTTGGATACTTGGGGTCATCTGCGTCGGATCCTAACGACATGCGACGCAGATAAGTTATCTGCGTCGCATATGCCCTTTTGGTCCGACGCAGATAGTGGTTGGGCTGCTTCGGATACTTGGAGTCATCTGCATCGGACCCTAAGGACATGCGACGCAGATATTTGTTTTTGCGTCGTTTGTCCTTAGGGTCCGACGCATATGTACTTCTCCTACTCTTCTAATGAGATTATTTGCATCGGACTATTATTCTATTAATGGTATGCGACGCAAATTTGCAATTTGCTTCAGTTCTTCGAGGGTGCGACGCAAATGGACAGACGCAAATCCTCATTTTCTGTACTAGTGCAAACATAATTAACCCTAACTTAATTATAAGCCTAACTAACTTCTTTTGTTCTTTAAGCTTCTTCATTTGCTTCAGCTCTTCTTGCATATTCTCATTCTCTGAGCTTTCCATGCTCTGTGCCTCATGATGGATGCCTCCACTTTGCTCTACCCAACCTTTGCACCAGCTAAAAGTGTCACAAACATCACACTTAAAGTACAATCACTGTGGGTTTAAACTTGAATCAGAACTTATAATTGGGAATTTCCTCCCACAACTATACATTCGATTTGAAACCCTAATGTATGTAGACTCTTGGGTTGAGGAGGATTGTTTATAGAGAGAACTCATTAGGACAATTTAGAGAGATGGTAAAAAATAGTACTACTAAGGATGTTAACAGAGGGATCTGCAATATATAAATAAACTGAGTAAAAGCACCTAACGACTAGTTTTTTTAAATCAATTTCTATCCGTTAATTTGCAGGTTGTATTTGAAAACATTTAGGGGTACCTGGTGAAAAAAGTTGCAATTTAAGGGTACCTTGTGAATTAAAGTTTGCTCTAACGGAGGTCTAACGAACGGTTGATAGTAGGGGTATTTGGGTGTATTTACATAAAACTGAGGAGTACCTTGTGGATTTTGAAAAGTTGGGGGGTACCCTGTGAATTTTGAAAAGTTGGGGGGTACCTTGTGAATTTTGAAAAGTTGGGGGGTACCTATGAATTTTTTGAAAACTCGGGGGTACTTGGTGAAAAACCGTTTTTGTTTATTTTCACCGGAAAACTCAAAACGTGTAGAAAAGATGGTTGGACCATGGTATATCAATGTACAAGACATAACTATTCCAACAGTATCATAACAAACAAAACAATACTCGATCAAGGAATTATTTCCAAGGAAATTGTTAAAATTAGGTTAGGATATATTGTAGGATTTTTTTATTTTTACCACCTTTTAAAATCACAAATTTCAAGATAACTACCTTATAAGTTTATTTTTTTTAGATAACCACCTTATATGACCTAAATGCTAAATCCCTTTTATATACATACCACTTGACAGATTTCGTCCAAGAAATAGGTCTTAAAGAAGGGTAAAAACCTTATATACATTTTAATGAATAAAGGTGGAGGTGATGGAATCATTCTTAAACCCTTTTTGAGGATGATTTTCTTGACGAAATCTGTCAATTAGTAGGTATTTAGAAGGATTTAGGTTATATAAGGTGGTTATTTAAAAAAATGAACATATAAGGTGGTTATTTTGAAAAAATTGATTATATAAGGTGGTTAAAGTAAAAAAATTTCTATATTGTATCTCAACATGAGTACAACAATCAGATTAAGTCATTTCTAAATTGTAGGAAATGTAGGGTGTGATTGAAGTACTCATGATAAACATTTGAAAAAATGAAACTTGTCAAAAATATATAATCAGAGGAACTGTGTCGTGGTATGGACGTCACAACCTTAGAAACTACTTTCGCTTCTTCCTTTGCAGATTTCGATGACGTTCGTCCCCCAAGTAAACACAAAAGCCCTTGACTTCGTGCACCCATATTAAGGATGGGAATTCCTCAAGAACTGTTCAAAACTTAGAAAGAAGAGGTAGGCTATGTATTTAGGGTTATAAATATGGTGAATGATTATATCACGGGAAATATGAAGAAGCATTTATAGGGAAGCAAGGAAAAGGGAATAAACACACAAAATAGTAAAATCGTGTCATCAAGGCTTTCTCTCGACTCAGCGGGCGAATCCGATCGGGCAAGATAAAAAAGATCATCATCTGACACATCAGCAAAGTCGTCCAACCAAAATCGAAAGAACTTTGGTCAGGAATGTCTCTCGATTGGTCGATCTAACAAGAATAGACCGCGTTTCTTCGGTATCAAGTATTTACACATAGATAATTGGACTTGTGAAATCTCATGTTACATATGAGATGTGCTGCAAGATTAACAATTTAACAATAAGGCAGGGTACAAAATTCAGTTCATTGACTTGAAGAGAGGAGAACACACCACAATTCTTGTCTATTGACAGTTTTACCGTTAACAAAGAATCTCATTCGACACTGATCAACCAGTCTCCCCTGAGCTAAAACCTCTTCAATCTCGAGGAGACTGAAAGAGAGAGAACAAAAATGGTGGATCGACGTCGACTGGAAGCGATTCTATCAACTGTCGTCAATGTCAAACCTCACGAAACCTCGGCACTTCTCCACTCCGCCGCATCTTTCTTCTTCGTATGCAATTTCTTGCATTTTTATTCATATACTTATTAATGTTTTCTTCATTACGATTGTTTTCCATGATTGGAATTGGAGTATTCTTGATTTTGGATTTAAAATTGTTGATGAACAGATTTTGAGTGCGTACTTTGTGGTTTTACCATTGCGAGATGAAGGAGCTATATCATTAGGGTTGTCAAATCTTCCAGGATTGTTTATAGGATCATTGCTTCTCACATTGATTGCTGCACCTCTTTCTACGCTACTGTTTTCGCTGCCGAATTTATCCAAAGGCAGGGTATTGCCTTTTAACATCTTTATTGTTTGTGTAGCATTGTTGAGATGATTCATTTTTGTTAATTTTCTTGGATTTTGGATTGTGATGGACTGAATTGAAGTAGCTTATTAAGTTTGATTAGTTTAGGGTTGCTGTGAATCGATTTACCGGTCAATTGTAAAAAAAAAAATGGTATGCTGTAATCTGAAGGATAAGGTTGTGTGTGGATTTGGCTCCTCTCTTACCCTTGAGTTTCCTTGCAAGAATCGGGGTAATGTTAATGGTGTTGAGTTTGCGGTGTGTGTTATCTTTCGAGTAGCGTAGTAGATGAATACCTGAGTGCAGTCCACGTCTTGGTCAATATAGGGATAGTAGAGTATTAGTGGTTGATATGGGGAAATATTAGCCCGGGGGGGGATTGTGTGTGTGTGTGTGCGCCGCATCAAGTCATCAGACGTATGGCTGGTAGTCCTAAGATTTGATGTTGTTGGAATTTCCTTTGCGCTCTAGCTATGTCGTTGAACTAGGGGATCTTTCTCCTATTTTAAGTTGAAACATTATTTAGTATTGAATTGATGCAATTTAATTTAAGCCAGAGTTAAAGGGGTTGGTTTGAATTATGAAAGAGTTAGTGTGCCATATCAGCATTATTTTCCATTTTGCAAGTCCAATATTATCAGTTATCAAAAAGAAATGCTGGTGGTTCTAGAAAGTGATGGTTGAAACATGTTGTTCTGGAGTTCTTGCTGTTTGCTGGTCTATCCGAGTTCCAAGCTTGTATTGGCACTGTACGGATTTTTTTTGTTCATATACTATTTTTGAATTTTCAGGCTCTGGTGTTGATACACAGATTTTTTAGCTTGTCACTTGTCGTATTCTTCATTCTATGGCATACCTCCACAAATGGATTTACTATGAAGGTGAGATATATACTGCTTTATGAGTGAATGCTTATGACATGCAATATCTATATTTTATTCTCTAACAACGTTTGGTTATTTTTGGTTCCTCTATTGAACAGTTAGCAGTTACTGCACCTTTAGTACATGATCAGAACTTTGATGGTGATCATTCCAATGTCTTGCAATCAGGTTGGGATGACCACTCATGGTACTACATTTCCGTGAGAATGGGCTTATTCCTTTGGGTATGATAATTGTTCTCTTCTTGAAGTCAAATGCCTTTTCACTTTCTGATATGTTACGCTTCTAATTTGATTTTCCTTTTCTTCTATTTTTTTTCCTTTGATGCGTTGAAGATTGCTTTGTTGAATTTGATAACTATCTCTTCAACCTGGGCAAGAGTAATCGATGTTATGGACAGCGAGGTTAGTTAATATTGACTAGATCAGTGTCACATAGAGGCTTCCATGAGAGTGTAACTTGGATTTATATCCAGTCAGGTTCAAGATTGTTTGGGTTTATTGGCGCGGGTGCCACACTTGGTCAGCTGTTCGGGTCATTATTTGCGACTGGAATGGCTTGGCTGGGATCTTGTAAGTGGTATTCTTGTTTATGACTGAGGTACTTACCATGGATTGTTTCTCTGACATAGTCCTTTGTCTCTGTTGCTTTCAGTTTTACTCCTAGTAGCTGCTTTTCTTATGGAACTAGCTGCACAGTCTTCTAAAGGAATTAGTCAAGATGCACCACATCTTGCTGAGGAAGACACTCCGATGATGTAAGAAAAAGATTTAATTTTTGTTTTACTTCCGTTATTCGCTTGTTACAAAATTTAATGGGGGGGGAACTGGGAAGCTTTGTGTCTTCAGAATCCTCCTTGTAGCACTCTAGATCTCAACAGCATCCTTTGAATGAATTGTCCTCGTCAAATTTATTCTTCCTTCAGCCCCTTCAATTTGTTTCCTTCCTGGTGCGCCATACCCTTCATTTGCTGCCTGAACCAAATCAAATGGATCCTCTGAGACTCTGACAAGATGAACCGGCCTCACGCTCATGAACTTTGGAATGTCTCATGAATTAACCTGCCTCTTTACACTCCCAACTCCCATCAACACCTCTGTCTTGCTTTTATCATATATTTTTGTTCTTACATCCCCTTCTCTTTCATATCTAATATTTATAATATTTATGAGCATTTTGCAGTACTTTATTTTTTTTCCTTATTTTTGCATGTCATAAAGTTATAAATATACAAACAATGGCCAAACAACGGAAAAAAAACACAAGTCATATTATGGCTGAACTTGTCTAAGATTGGACTATGAATTTTCATTTGTTGTTAACTTTTACCTGGGATGGTATGATGGTAGATATTGCATCTTATTTTCCCCCCTCATACCTGGTATGCTCCATTAAATATTAGTTCCAAAATCTAGATCAGAAACTTGTTGCTTATATGTGCTGTGTGCTTCTTGATGACCTGAATTGTTGTCTCCAGGTTGGTCCTTGAGTTTAGCTTGATGTCATGTCTATTCTATTTTTCCAGTTTTGTTGTTGTCACTTGATTAGGTTGGATGTGACCTTGTTGCTTGGTTGTATTGTGTGAACTGTTATGTAGCTTAGTTTCCCTTAAGTAGAGCTAAACCTGCGTTTATCTTGACCTCCATGGACCCTTGAGCAGCTGGTAGGGTGGTAGCTGATGTGTTGTACTTCGTCTGATTAAAGAAGTTACAAGCTTTTGAAGAGACTGTATTTCTTGGTTTGGAAATATGTAAATTTCGTGGGAATGTTTAAAATCGATCAGTTTTGTTTGACATAATTGTTGTATGTGGATTTTCTTTGAAAGAAATAATTCTTATAAATAAAAGTATGAGGAAATAAGGTCCTATGCACTTCAACTTAAAAAAGTTAATATTTAGTAAAAATTAGTTTTAATCAGTGGATATCAGTATTAATAAGCGAAAATCAGCTTCAATCCGCAAAATTCAGTTCTAACTAGTAAAAATCAGTAGATTGCATAAGAGAAAAACACTAAAGAGTAAAGAGTAAGTATAATAATCAACCAAATGTTTCAAATTTCAAGCAGTAAAATTAAGTTCTAGATAGTAAAAATCAGTTCTGTGAAAATCAGGTGAAGTGAAGAGGGCCTAAGTTGATATATCTCATACTATATATTGCCTCTGCATTGAATTTGCTTTACAACTTTATAGCTGTAGACAGAGGCATACGAAATTAGTAAACAAGGCCTGTAGCTTGATTTACATGGTTTTTCCATTTGCTGAACTTATATGTACTCCGTGGAGATTTTTTTGGTAGCATTAATACCGAGGGAATTCATTCAGCTAGAAGCATGAACATAAATTTATTGGGTTCTGGTTGGTCTATATGATTTCGTAAGACAACTAGTGGGGGAAAACACCTCTTTTTTTCTTCTTTTTGAAGTATTCATTATTGCCAAATTATAACAATCTTGACTTGCTTTTTTTTTTTATAGTAAACTGGATGATGAACAAAGTGGAGTAAATAGGAACACAAGGTCAACTACTAGTGGATCTTCTCCAAAAATTGCTTCTACTCCAGCAAATCCTCAACTTTGGGTCATGTTCGATGGCTTTTGGCTTATACTAGCCTCATCTTATTTGATCTATGTGTCACTATTTCTATGGCTGAGTGCCGTTGTCTCATCATTCTTTTATTTCCAGGTAAGATAATTATATGTTTCATGGAAGTTCCATAGTGTTATGCATGGCAATACGAGTGTTGTTTCTTTACGGAAAATGTTATGGAGCCTTACAACCTTTTCTTAACTTTGCAACAAAAACTGTCTGTATTGGTTGGCAATCACTACTGCACTTTTTTCCTGTTAGACAGTGAATATATGATAGCATAAAGACAATAATAAAGGAAGCTTGAGTGGGCACATCTATTATGCCTGAGCACTCACCAAGTATATTAGGGGTTCTTAAAAATCAGAATTTCTTTGATGACTATGCTAAACGTGTATGAGTGAAGAGTTCATCTTGATACTTTTCTTGCAAGTACTTATGCACTCAATGCCATAAAGCTCCAGAAAATAATTGTTTCCAAGCTCTAAACTTATTTGAAATAAATAGGGCCTCAGAAGGTGGTTTTATTCTGGACATCTGTTTTTGATAGTTGATACTAACAAATGCTGTAGATCTGCATACCTTCCTGTGCTTTTTCCCCCAATGTGCTTGTCATGTGCAAGAAATGAGGGAGAAAGAGATGACATATTTTACGTGGAGAGATTGTTTGATGTTAAGTTGGACCATAGGAGTTTGATTCGCCAGCGATTTTGCTGGAGCACTGCATGGCCAAACTCTTCTGGCATTGGGAGGGAATAGAACTGCTTGATTCCTTTTCTTTTGCTTGTTCATGTATTTAGAGGAAAATAACCATATAGGAATTTATGCCACTTATGCCTCGGATCAGGTGGTTTTCCAAACTACCTTATGGCTTTGTGCTGCTTTACCCTTTAAGGAATTTTATTTGTCTGACTTATACCATGCAATAGTATTTTTTTACTTGGCATTCTCCTCTCTTTTTCTCTCTTTTAGGTGACAGCTTGCTCTCTTATTCAGAGAATAAAATCAAATAGGAATATGTGCCACTCAGGTTTTATGCCTGCGATCGAGATAAGGTGGTTTTCTAATCTTCCTTATCACCTCGCCTTGTGCTGCTAGACCATATAAGGAAACTTGTTTGTCTGACTTTATTCGTTGCAATTTTATGTTTCCTCGGCATTCTTTTATCTTTTTAGTGACTATTGATCTGCAAGCTTTTAATTTATTTTAATATATCTTTTAATCAGTATAACTTCCTTCTTTACAAATGGAAATTTGCTTATTATGTCAATATTGCAAGTGCAGAAAGTTTCAATAATTGCTCTAACAACATCAAGTGCTGCCGGTAGAAGAAAGTTGTTTGCAGAGATCAATAGCTTTATCGCCCTTTTTATATTTTCGGGACAGATCACCTTAACGGTATGCTACGCTAGCTTATCAAGTGGCAGAAAGACTTGCTACTATTAGAAGTTCCTTTTTATAATATATGATAATACTTCCGCCATTTGCAAAGAAAAGCGACATTTGCCTTTTGGTAGTCAAAGTTCACAAACTTTGACCGCCATTTATACCGATGCATCAAACAAAATAGTATTATGTGGGATCCTGTTAGATTTGTTTGAAGCTGTAGTTTCAAACTATCAACCTCAAAAGGTTAACTAATACTGTAATACATAATTCAAAATATTAATGTTCAAAGGCTTGCAATGGAGAAAAGCAACTATTGCACTTATTCAGAAATGGAGGTAGTATATGATTTTTAAAGCTTATTTAATAATGATTCTCTCTGAAGTATTAAACATATAAATGACTAGTTTCTAATTGCGAAAGGTGGTGTACCTTGCTTCGGATACATTTGCAACTTTATCCCTGACCTTATGTCGAGGCTCTAGGACTCTGTTCCTGAATTTATAATATCCTAAATTGCATTGCTGCAATTTCATTATTGTAATTTGATAATTTATTGCGAGCATAGTCTTATTTCTAATTGTACATTGCTTTTATCCATGGCAATGGGGGGCATGTTAGGGTTGTGTACATTCACATGACGCTAGCTACTCACTGAAAATTTCTTTAATGTGTTCTATTGAATGGGAGTAGAGGGGAAGCTTATTCTTCTGCCTTCACCGAGACAAACTTATTATAAACTGGAATGAACACTATCATATCATCAAAAGTTGCCTCCACCCCTAAATAGATGTTCCACTATTAAGTTCAAAACCTACTTAATCATGCCCCTTCCTCTCAGTAAATCCCACAAGTCAGTTCAGGATTTTTTAAAAATGATATTTGCTTCCTATCTTTGTAAAGTTAAATTGATTAAAAAAACTAAAATGTTATCTAGTAAAACTAGAAAAGGTTTTGTACATTACATATTTTTCTAAAACTATATTCAATGGATTATCTATGAGAAAATATAACAAACCATACATCCGACCATTGTACGAAACAAAAACCTAGTTTTGTTAATTCACTAAAAACTCATTCTTATTTGTTTTTGTTTTGGTACGAATTGGCTGAACTTACTTGTCATTGCTATGCTATATTGACTGTTGAGCTATTTGTATCAGCCTTTATCCTAGGGTGTATGTTAAGAACTTAGATCTATGACTTTGATGATTGAGACACTTGTTTTAGGATGCAGTACGTTATTGTAACATCTGTCTTTTTTTTTTTTTTTTTGTACAGTCAGTTCATTCTATTAGTTATGCTAACTGTACTGCGTTATTTTGTGTTATATGAAATAGGGGCGCATACTTACTGTTGCCGGGGTCACTGTTGCTATTTGCTCTGCTCCAGTTGTTGCTTTACTGAATATGGTTGCTATATCTGCATGGCCAACTTGGATTGTCATTGCTGCTTCTGAAACTTTGAGAAAGGTGCGATTTGTATATGTGTATGTTTTTCTATTCTAGTTCCATACTTTCATGTCTAGCAACTTAATTTTAAAGTGGTACTAATTACTGGGTTGTTGCTTCACATATTTCCTTCTGCAGGTTGTTATGTATGTTGTAACTAGGCCAGGAAGGGAACTCCTGTTTACTGTCGTTTCGCAGGAGGAGAAGTACAAAGCCAAGGTATAATCCTCCATTGAACATATACGTTAAAAAAATCGGAGAATTCTACCTCATGCTGACAGTGTTATTATAGGCAACATATCGGAAGAGTTCTCATCCATTTTATAACTTCTAGTATGGGTATCTTGATGTGAAAAATCACTTGAGGTTTCAGTTCCGCGAGTTATTTTTTTCTCTTTTCTTCATCTGTCCTTTTTTTTGGCCCTTTCGCACAATTAATGTTCAAAAGCTGGTACTAGAATGCTACTAGAATATTTCTTTGTCTACTGACTACCTTTCTCTCTATAATGCTGCTTCAGGTTTGCATAGATGTAATTGTTCAAAGACTTGGAGATGCCACAGCAGCGGGGATGTTCCAGCTGCTTTTTGGAACATTCAAGGGAAGGACATCGACTTTATCTCTCTATGCCCTTCCAGTAAGTTTTAATCTGCTTCTTTATGATGGTTTCTTAACAAATAGAATTATGAAAGGAGGAGATTAATGCTTCCTTCGTATGATGGTTACTTCGGATAGCAAAAAGGGAAGAAATTCAGTTGGAAAAAAAGAAAAAAGATAAACATGTGCAAGATATTTGTGTCTCTGAATTGGCCCAAGTACAGTTAGAGATGGTTATTTGCAAATTCTCTGAAATCCATGGAATTGATGCTTGTTTCCAGGCATGAGATTGGGTGTCTTAAACTTGTTTGTGGGGTGATGTATGTCTACTTTATCGCACCACCGGACCCTGAATGCGTGAAAGAGTTGCTGTGTTGGTAGATTTTACCCAGTTATGTCAGCCTTCCTGAATCAACCCCCTAGGATTTTTCCTGAAGTGAAATTTATATATATAGTTGACTCTCTTTAGGAACTCTCTGATTAATTATTACTTTTGCCTAGCGGCAACTATGCCTGAATCTTTTCCCTCCAGAGAATTTGTCAATGCGAACTATGGCTGACGAGAGAACCCTGTGCATCGCTGATCCCTGTATGCTTTTGGCATTTTCATTTATGTGTTTCTCCTTTTATCTCAAGTGATGTGGGATTTGGCTTTCCTGTCTATGAAAAAGTTAGAAAAAGACTATTGGGAAACTTGTTCCTCACCAAACAAAGAGGAGGAATTGGTGTGGGGCTCGTGGATTTCTCAGTTCCCACATGTTCGGTTGAGAAGTAAAGAGCTGTTCTCAAAAAGTTAGGGAGTGGATTGAGTCTTGCTTCTAATCAATTAATGGTTGTCCTAACTCCCAAGATAATTATTTTGTTCCACAATAACCTGTTTCTTCCTGTTGTCTTTCCTATTCTGACTGGAATAGCTTATCTCTGTTTGTGAAAACACAGGCATGTTTGGTGTGGATACTTACAGCATTACACTTGGGGCATCGACGAGAACAACTAGTAAGGGCAAAGCTTCGGCCTCGTGCTATAACCTCCGATTGTTCTCATGATGATGATAGATGACACATTCTTATCCGTTTTAGACTTGTAGATCGTAATTGACTTGAATCTATACAGCAATCATAGAATATTTTGTATACAAAAAGTCTGGTACTCCACCCCCTTTTGGTACAATGAAAAGAGGAATTTGAAGTTCTGTACAAGAATAGTTGTTACTTGTTAGTTTTGATTTCTATGCAAATTATATTGCGCATCCTATGTTGGTTTGGTATTATTGGAGACCTTTTTTCATTTTTTTTCTTTTTTCCAGAAACACTTGTTGTGATTCCTAGCTTTCAAGACTCAGTTTTCAGATAAAAGAAAATCAGTACATCTTAGTCCCTAATCACTCAATTTGATATTTGTTCAACATAATTTTTTTTTTTTTTTTGTGTAAATTGAATTTTACTGATTAAAAACTTTTTATTAAGTCAAACATAAGATTTTATTTTATTTATTGAAACTGATTTTTGCTAATCATCTTAGCCATTATGTGATCTTTTACACCTGATGTCACAAACAAAAAATGAAGCATTTTTCATAAACTAGAGCAAATATCTTGGTGAGGCTAAAACCTCACTTGTTGAAAAATTAACTTCATAATTCTCTTTCTTCCATAAAGTAGCTTTCTTCTGGGGAACACTCTGAAGTAAATCATACTAGGAACTACACCAAGAAACCTAGTTAACGAACTACACCATAATTGGGATTCAGGAACACTGACTCATTCATCAACAGCTCAAGAAACTAGTTTTAAGTAATTTTATCGATAGAAAAAGTTTTATACATATACATTGAAGATGTATAGAATGGTTATTATCTCCATCATCGTATTTTTTTATTTCACCTGTCCATGGTATACGCCATAACGCCAAGCTATGAATAACATAATACAGAGATAGGTTCCACATGTACTCAGATATGTGGAGGTACTACACTACTACATTCAGACTGTGCCATTTTCTCAGCCACCTGAAAAGCCAGTTTTATATGATGACTCCACGATATTACTGTTCTTTCCAACGAGGAGCGGTTATGATGATTTTACAAAATCAACCGACTTTGCAGCATGCTCTCTCCAGCTAATTGCTTTTACTGATCCTGAAACAAGCCAAAAAATCTCAAATTTACAAGAATATGATCGATGACAATTGAGTTTTTATCGTTCCTCTATAATCAGAGTATGATAAGAATGCTATGGAGATGTCAGCATTCGCTATCCCAGTTGAAAATTCATACATTACTCATGCCATATTTACCCTTGGGTGCTTGCACAGATTAGTTAGAGCAAGCTCAACAAATATATGGCGCCAGAGTTTCTGAACTCTCAATCCATTGTACTTACAGAAAGGGCTATCAAAAATCAACTTCTATAAGCATTAGAAAAGAGTGGAAGATACCGTGTGACTACGTCATGTTCCACGAAAGGAACGCACACGCTCCTGAATCAGCTTTCTTTCCCAATCTGCTATATTTTCAAAAGCATGCTCTGGAAGACTCTCAAATGGCTCCTTCCAAGGATCATTTTTAGCAAGATCATATGTTGCTCCACGAATTGCTCTTTTGTTGGGTCCACAAGGTCTTTGTGAAGTAAGTTTATCATATGCCTTATTCAACTGCTCTACAACCATGCCACATTAAAAGATAATATAGTACAAGATCCTACCAACTCATTAAGCTAAACAAGTTCCGCAACAATACCCATATTTCCTTTGTTTCAATATATTTGCAACCAACTTAATTCTTTGGCATGTAGTTTTAGATGATTGATAGATAAAGTAAACAACATATTATGTAAAAAAAATTGGAACACTTAATAAACCAATTAGTCATCCACCGGTATTTAAACTATTTTAATTAATTTGTCTGTTTACCTTGTCTATCATCCTTCTAAAACTCTCTGCCAAAAAGGTTAGTTGCAAGTATTATGAAACAAAGGAAGTATATTATAAGCTACAAAAGCTTTAATCCTGATTTTTTGTATCATGTCATACTCAAACATTAAACTTTTTGTACCCAGGCAATTAAATCAAAAATTGAGGACTTACATCCATGCCACAGAACCAGTAAATATAAGCAATTGAAACAGCAGGGGCTCTCCCAAGTCCGGCAGTACAATGAACATATACCCTTCCTTTGCCCTCTGAAATGGCCCATTCCAATGACGAAACAGCTCTAGGCAACATAGTTCTCAAAGAATCCGGATCGAAATCTTTAGCCTAATTATATATAAGAGTAGAGTTAAGACGGCTAGAAACCAGAGCATTTCGCCTTCCCTGCGAATCGACTAGACATATAGAGAGAAGAGGTAGAAAGGTCTTACAGGCCTTCTCATGTGACATATCCCAATTTCTTCACAACGATTCAATATGGAGTCAAAGTCAATATTCCAATACTCAATGTCCTTGTCCTGCTGCAAATTCAGAATGTATGCTACATTCTCATTCAGCTTCAGATGATCAATATCTTCTGGCGTTTGAGGCTGTGAGCCCACAATCAAGTTATCAAGTATCAAAGTGTAGTTCATTCCTAAACAACCAAAAAGAATGCAATTATATTACTATATCAAACATATTTCAGCTAGCTTGCACCCAAAACTACATCTAGAGACTTCTTTAACTAAGAAAAACAAGCCCATTATGAGAGTCGAGAAATCAAAAATGAATATCTTGGTCCTGCCGAATTCATTGATTAGAGTACCAGGTTATAAAATAACATAATTCTCGTTAACAAGAACCATAGACAATTGGACATTATATCATTCTCATAGACAAATAGATAAGTCACCATATTCCATGACATACTGAGTACTGACATCTCAAAACCAAGTTATGTTGTTTCACGTATGGTGAATGGCAACAATCACTATTAGCTACTTGATTGTGCATGTTAAATTTTTCCTCCTGTATTGCGCCAGTCACTTTCTAAACAAAGTCCTTTCAAGAAATATCACAAAGATGCTCTGACATAGACATCTAGCATTTTGCCTTACAAGGGAAGTGAGATACGCCTTGGTTGTTTTATAATTAAGAATTGTATAATAATTTATCAAAGTTGCTCTCAGCTGAGGTGTTAATCGTGATAATTGGGCTTGGGACATTTTATTTGGCAGTTTCTAATTGTTGAATCCCATTGGATGGCTTACCTTTTATTGGCATTGGAAGCGTATCACATCATGGCAGTATGGCACACAATATTTCACAAATCACAAGTTAATGAACCCTTCACTTATTTGATGGGATGTTAATAGGTTATCTGCGGTTAACCTCTTATAGAAAATTGCTAGGCTCACCTTCTCTTCCCTTCCCCTTTTTGCTTTTTGATCCCCCTTCCCTGTCCTTTCACCTTTAATTTGCTTTTCGTAATGAAAGGTTAATGAACTACTCCATCCAAGCACTTCCACTACATCTTCAAGACTAAATAAATTCTTTGTGCCAATTTGATAAGCATGATCAATGTAGCTACCATGATCATAAAGTTGCTTTTCTTCCAACAAAGCTCAAACAAAAATTTACTAAAACGAAAAGGGGGCAGGGAAAAAAGGTATATGGAAAAGCCACACTACATCAACATCATCAAAATCGATAACATTATCAATATTACCCAATCCTCTAAAGAGGCTCCTGGCATGGCAGATCTTCATAACTTTACCCAGTTATATAATTGAAAATCTGTTTCCAATTGACCCTTAGTTCGAACCTCAACAATAATATGATCTGATAGTTCATGATAAGAACTGAGTGTCACCAATTTGATGAAATAATTTCATTATTCCATTGTAATACAAAGCCAAAGAACTATCAATCTTTGGTTCATTCAAAAGCCACACTAATAATTACTACTATAAGGCAAAAAGTTCAAGAATTGGCATTAAGAAAAGACTCTAACCCCACAATCCACATACATTACAATACGGTCATGACATATAAACACCCAATAAATACAGCTGCAGTTGTAAACATCACTTCAGAAAAGACATTAACTAATGCACTAATTGGAAACATTCCCTTAAGTACATGCGACAAATCAACACAAAAAGCACTGATATTGATATTTCGTCCATTATTTCACTCCAACAATTCCAATCTCTACTTTTAATTAAAATTTAACAAGAACCCAGATCAAATTGGGCAATACAATTTAAACCCATAATTTCTGATATGACTAAAATGATCAAAGAAACAATTTAAATTAAGAATTGAAAGAAACTAACCAAGATCATGGTGATACTCATATGGGTTCCTCATCATTTTCTTCATAGCAATATTATACTCTTCCACACTATTTTTCTTGGATTTTGTGATTGTGGAATTACTTATGGGATTATCTTCAGTTCCATCACCAGATAATTTGCAGTAAATCCCAGATTTTCGTTGTAAAGATGCAGACTTTGATTCAGGAAAAGCGAGATTGGTAATCAATTTGCTTTTGATCCCATTTTCAAGTGAAGGAATTGTTGGTAATAAAGTTAAGCTGGTGTTTCTAAGACTTCCCATCTCACTCTCACTCTCTTTTCTCCTCTTCTGAATGTGCAAAAAACCAGAACTTTACTATTGATTTTTGTTTGACCACATACAATTTTCTGGCTAGAAATGTCTCCTGTGTTTTGTTTTTCTTTTGGTTTTGTGCACTTTTTCCAACCTTTTTTGTGATCCAAGATTATCACATTGCACACCTGATCATTTGACTATTTGGTATAGATTGGTGATCCTGGTTCATTTGTTTGCCAGGAAGGATTTGAATGGAAAAGAAAGAAAAGGTAAAAAACAAACTTTCGTGTTTGGTAAAAAGAAAATAAGAGGGTTTGATTGAAAAGGAGAGGAAGTGGAAGGAAAATAATCTCTATTATATATGGGAACTCCTCACCTTTTGGTGTCCACCCTTTTTACCCAAAATACCCCTAATAACTAAACAAAGCTACTAATTGCTTTCTCTCATTTTTTTTAAAAACAAAAAAAATCCCTACAATTGCAAAACAGTTACATCTTACATCTGCATAAGTAAAAACAAAAATAGAACAATATTACTTGAATGACGATTAAATTAAAACTTCCACAAAATCACTTACACACGATGTCACGCACGCATCGCGTGCAATAGATACTAGTACTCTTAAATCCATCCTTGCTTTCCTTTCCTCCCAAAATCAAAGGAATTTGACAGGAAAGAAAGCTAATAAGTTTTTACCTATGTTTTCTTTATTTCATTCATTTCCTTTACTAATGACAACCAAATATGTGATTCCTCTCAAATCCACCAATTATACCAAACATTGGAAAGTACAACTACCTTCTTTTCTCTTCTTTTCCTTTCTTTTCCACTATCTTCCTTTCTTTTCCCTTCCTTTACTGAAAAATACCAAACAAAATGTTCAGTTCACCTTATTTATGCTTATTTCTAATCAGATCAGATCAGATCAGAACAGATCAGATCAGAAAAAATAAGTTCAGATCAGATCAGATCAGATAAGTTCAGATCAGATCAGATAAGTTCAGATTATGCTTATATTTAAAAACTTATTATTATTATTATTATTATTATTATTATTATTATTATTATTATCATCATCATGATTATTATGATTATTAGTATTACTAATGCTATTATTGTAATAATAATTATTATTATTGTTGTTGTTATTATTATTATTATTATTATTATTATTATTATTATTATTATTATTATTATTAATATTATTATTATTATTAATATTACTTTATACAATTACTATTACTATTAATATTACTATTTACTAGTACATTTGTTCAAAAAGATTATTATTATTGTCGTTGTTGTACTTATTAATTATTAATATTGGTAATTATTATTAATGTCGTTGCTATTATTATAAATGTCATTGATATCACTATTTGAAGCTATTTGTGTTCAAGAAGAAGAATGTTCTTTTGGCATTTGTAAGTGTTCTTTTTTATATTTATTCTAATTAATAATTTTGATATGTGATGTTCTTTTTGATGTTATACATGTAACGAACATGACAATAGTATATGATGATTATTTTTTAAAACAATTTTGGTAGAATAATATAAATTATATATTACTAGTTTATATAAAACATGAGTAGCATGGGATAACCTAATGGTGTTGTCATCACGTTCAAAAAATTTCCTACAAAGGATTTCAACTTATCTTTAAAAACAAAGTTTATATAGAACAAGACAACGATATAAGAAGAATATTTAACCATTTTGTTCAAGATCATATGATTATATATATTTATATGTTTATTTATAATAAAAATGAACAATTTATTGATATAACAAAGAACATGTTGTTAGTTAAATCCAAACATGTCATCAATATAAAAATAACATCTATCTTTTATTTTTAAAATGTGTTTTTTAAATAGATCTTGTATGCTCTTTCAGTATATGTTCTTTTTTTAATATCATTATATGTTCTTTTCATTACTACATAAATTCTTATTATTAACGGACCTTGAACATGAGTGTTCTTTTATTTTTAATTTTTTTGGGCCCCTTTCGGAAATCCCGTGGTAAGATGAATTTTCTCTAAGCTGCCCTCACACAGGGTCACTCACCTAAAGACCCAACAAGCCCCAACCCCCCTCCCCTACCCACAACAATATTGAAATATATGCTTCCACCAAGATTTGAACATTGGCCTCCCATGTGGGAGGTAAGAAGCCATACCATTGGACCCAATAGTCCTTAGTATTTTATTTTTAATTGTATGTTCATATACTAATGTGCTCTTTTTCAAAAAAAAAAAAAAATTATGCTATAATTATAAAATAATAATAATAATAATAATAATAATAATAATAATAATAATAATAATAATAATTATTATTATTATTATTATTATTATTATTATTATTATTATTATTATTATTATGTTATCTATATTATTATTATTATTGTTGTTGTTGTTATTATTGTTATTATTGTTATTATTATTATTATTATATTATTTATATTATTTATATTATTATTATTATTATTATTATTATTATATTATTTATATTATTATTATTTATATTATTATTATTATTATTGAAAGTTGTGCATAGTAGTAAAATGATAGTAATAGTAATACTAGTAATGAAATACAAAGTAATAATAATATTAGTAATAATATGTTTTTTTAAAAGATAAGTTTAGATAAGATCAGATCAGATCAGAAAAAATAAGTTCATATCAGATCAGATCAGATCAGTTCAGATCAGAAAATTTCAGGTGAACTAAACATAGCCTAAAAGAGGTGGGCTAACCTCGTTTGCGGCCCGTGGAGCTTGAATTGCGTGTATATGTGAGTGAGTTGTTGTCATGAACTAACCCGCTTAGAAATATCGTTCAAAACCTATTGTGACCGATTATCGATCCGCATATGAAAAGGGTAGACCGGTGACCCATAAGTGATAATTCATTTGACCCTATGTTTTACTCCCCGACACGATTATTAGTCGACCTAAGCTTGAGTCAAACTCGAAATTACCTACCACAAAGCCTCCCTACTATAAAAGAAGCGATATGACTCAAAATCGATTGAAAGGAACTTGATTTGAGCTCGAAATTAACCATCAGTGTCCCTATATCTGATTTAAATTTTTTTTGTCATAAATAACCAAATTCTTAAATATTCATCAAGAAGACCTCTATTTAGATTAATAATGTGTCGACCTACATCATATAAGTTCCCTTTTATGTATTAATAAATGTATTTTCATGTAGTTATGCAATTAAGAAACAGTTAGAATTTGATTAAGTGTTGACTGCAATAATTGGTTGGTTCGTATATATTAAAGGTACCTATTTCATATAAGTTTCCTTTATGTATTAGTATATGTATTTTCATGTAGCTACGCAATCAAAAAACAATCAGATTTGGTTAAGTTTTTTTTTTTTTTTGATAGGGAAAGAAAAACTAGGGATTAGCCCAATCCGAAGGCCACCCTAAAAAGAATTTGGTCAAGTGATTGCAATAATTGGTTGGTTCGCATTAGAGGTATATTATTAGAAAAAATAATTAATATGGAATAACTAATATTAAAATCATGTATAACATTTTCATTATACTTATTTCCTATAAAAAATTAATTATTAAATTCTACTTTGTATTGCTCTTTGCTATAATTACAAATCATCGATCTTGGTCATTTTTAGCAATTTTCACACATTTCATAAAGTAAGCTAAATGTAATTAATATTATACTTATGTTGTAAGGTGGCTCTAATTATTGTAAATAAAATTTGATCCAAATATAAGCCGTTCTATATCAATACAATATATGATTGATGCATTAGTCTTGGCTTCCCCCTAAAAAAAATCAATACATGAATATATATATCGTGGAATTTAGACATTCTTTGGGCCTATTTCTTGGACTGGCCCATCTATGGTGAAATTACTAAAATACCCCTACTTCTAGGGAACGTAATCCTCCACCAGCTAGAGCTGACTAAAATGCCCTCACTTATTGGAGGTCTCATCATCAGACAAAGGTATGGAATTATAACCTACAAAAACCGGAGCATCTCTCTCTACATTTACTCACTCTCTACCTCAATCTCAACTGACTTGAGCGTCGAAGGGGGTTTCCCAGGAACACCCCCGGGCCAGTTTTTCATTGTATTTTGCAGGATTGTCGGAGACCTATTCCTCGGCTCTTCAGACCTTCTCGGTATTTCAAGACTCTCAACACTACAATCACCTTTGACAGTTTCTAGGCAGAAACAGTTTGGCGCCGTCTGTGGGGATTCTACATCTCAAAGTCACATACCGAGAGCCACATGGCACCCGACTAAAGAAAGACAAGAGCTTATCACTTGGGCCGAAGAGCTCCCATCCTGTCGTCATACCACACCTAGTATGGAACCAACTCATTAGGATGATGAAGGATCTACCTCTCGGGATGAGCAGAACAGCCTCAACCTCTGGAGCTAATTTCCTTTAAATCCACCCCAGTTAGTCACTACGACTAACCAATAGAGGATAGTCGATCAGTTCAACTAGACATTCAACGAAGTATTCAAAAGCCTATAGCCGACATGCCGCAACTCAACCAAGGGCCTCATCTTCAAGCCCAATTAACTCTACTCAAAGTAGAATGGAGGAAGCTCGGGAAGAAAAGGACCGAGAAGACATTCCACAACAACAAGTCCTCGTAAGATGGAACATGACACATGCCAAGTTGTCAACAATCTTGAAGCAAGTCAAGGAGAAGGATTCGCAGATAGTACTTGCGCATCACAAACCCTCAAAGAAAGTGTGAAGGGATCCCTCTCGAATCCAACAAGCACCAAGAAGGAACATGCAACTCGGTCCCTCAACAGTTCTCAGGACTCTCATGGTATCATCACGAACTGCCCAACATTTAACATTGGGTGGCAGCACGAGAAGAGATTTGTAAGCCTATCGGCGAGAAATCATGGAAGCGAAAGGAGAGGCTCCCTCCCGGGAGTCCACCGACAACAATCATAATCAGAACAATCACCCTCGGTATAGGGCCTCCGGCCTTGGGTCATGGAAATGACCCTCAGCTTAACAAGATCCAAAGAGAAATATGCCTTAGCCTTAAAGGAACACTATCAAAAGCCTTACACTATCAAAAGTGGATACCTGAAGACTCGGTCAACATGGGCGAGGAAAAGGAAACTCGAGAGAATGAAAACCTCCTCAGGAAACACGGGGCTCATTAGCCTCCCGAGTCGATAACATCTCCAAAGGCACCTTCTCGGGAAGCACCGGGCTCATTAGTCTCCCCGAGTCAAGAACATCTCCGGAAAACAGTGACCCTCTCGGTCTCGCTAGAGGGATCAACACTTGGCAAATATAGCTAAGTACATCCTACATATCCAACTCGGGATTATCATGGAGGGCTCATTAGCACCCGAGTTGGTGCATCACCCTTCTCGGCCTTGCCAGAGGGCTCAACACTTAAGCCTAAATTTGGCTAAGTATCTCAACACCCAACTCGGGACTATCATGGAGGGATCATTAGCACTCGAGTTGGTGCACCACCCTTCTCGGCTTTGCCAGGGGGCTCAACACTTAAGCCAAAATTTGGCTAAGTACCTCAACACCCAACTCGAGAATATCATGGAGGGCTCATTAGCACCCGAGTTGGTGCATCACCCTTCTCAGCCTTGCCAGGGGGCTCAACACTTAAGCCTAAATTTGGCTAAGTATCTCAACACCCAACTCGGGACTATCATAGAGGGCTCATTAGCACCCGAGTTGGTGCATCACCCTTCTCGGCCTTGCTAGGGGGCTCAACACTTAAGCCTAAATTTGGCTAAGTATCTCAACACCCAACTCGAGATTGTAGGTGGCTCATTAACCCCCCGAGTTTGTGCATGATTCTCTCGGCCTTGCCAGGAAGCTCATCATTTAGCGAAATTCGACTAAGTATTCTCCATACACCCAACTCAGGAATATAGGTGGCTCATTAGCCCTCTGAGCCCCCACATTCGTAACTCTTGGGCACTTGGGAACTCACTCCTCCCAACTCGAGAAAGCAAGAAGACCGACTTGGGAAAAACAACTCGGTCTCCCTCCTAGCCAATTTGTTGCCTATTTGGGCTCGGTAGCCACGCATGTATACCCCTCGGGTAATATGAGGCTCCCTCTCCCCCAACTGGGGAAACTTGAGGGTCAACTCGGAGAATCGAGACGGTCTACTTCACGATCACCTAGCAAGATCAAATGGACAACATTGCATCCACCATTCGGGAAATTTGGGGCTTCCCCCAACTCGGGGATTGAGTATCTCCCCAACTCGGGAATTTCATCTCGGTTCCCCCATGAGGCTCACCCAGCTCGGCCTCGGAAAACATAACATTTGGGGCTCCCGTACATCATGGCACCTAGAAGCAAGGCACAATCTTGAACCCTCCCTCCCTCCCTAGACATGCATAGTACTCCAGACCAGGTGCCTCTCTCAGGTTCCGCTGGACGACCGCTTTGGGAAGGAAAGAGGCTGCCCTATCCGTTCATCCAGCGTGGGGATAATTACTTGAACCCATCAGCTGGTCCAATAAATACACTTGACGAAGGTATGATGGAGTTCGTCAGCCCCCCGAGTCAAGAACTTCTCTAATGGCATCCCCTCGGTCATGGAGGATTGGTCCGACCGAGTTAGCGAAAAAATGGCTAAGTATCATTTGCGATTACTCGGCGTCCGAGTGGCGTTGTCTCAACAAATGAACCTCCTCGGCCTAGCATGGGGCTCATTAGCCTCCCGAGTCGAGCACATCTCTGGAGGTACCTCGTCGGCCATGCCAGGAGTACTCTCACTTAGCGAAAATAGCTAACTGCAAACAAATAAACCTCTTCGGTCTAGCATGGGGATCATTACCCCTCCCGAGTCGAGAAACTCCTTCACTAACACCTCCTCGATCATAAGAGGAGCGCCTTACTAACTTAGCCGAAAAACGGCTAAGTATCAACAATTGAACCTACTCGGGATCCGAGTAGCGTCGTGAGACCTCCTCGGGAAGCATGGGGATCATTAGCCCCCCCGAGTCGAGACATTCGTTCATTGGCACCTCCTCGGTCATAAGAGGAGCGTCCTACTAACTTAGCCGAAAAACGGCTAAGTATCAACAATTGGACC
The DNA here is from genome assembly GCA_947646795.1 of Beta lomatogona. Classification (NCBI taxonomy): domain Eukaryota; kingdom Viridiplantae; phylum Streptophyta; class Magnoliopsida; order Caryophyllales; family Amaranthaceae; genus Beta; species Beta lomatogona. The sequence goes on along the minus strand of CANSNZ010001190.1, from coordinate 43,268 downwards.
TATTCGGGATCCGAGTAGCGTCGTTAGACCTCCTCGGGAAGCATTGGGCTCATTACCCCCCCGAGTCGAGAAACTCGTTTATTGGCACCTCCTCGGTCATAAGGGGGGCGTCCTATTAACTTAGCCGAAAAACGGCTATCAACAATTTGGACATACTCGGGATCTGATTAGCGTCGTGAGACCTCCTCGAAAAACGTGGGGCACATTAGCTTGCCCGAGTCGAGAAACTTCTCCATCGGCACCTCCTCGGTCGTGAAAGAAGCGCTCTACTCACTTAGCCAAACAACATCAACCGACTCGGGAGCAAGAGCTACTCAGGTCGGGAGTGACTCCCTCGGTCAGCAGGAGAGCTTGTCATGTCGTACGTTGCTCGCTTGATCCTTAATGCCGACACTATTCCCTTGCGTGCCTCGCGCCAAGAGTGCATGGAGCACTACATCATGGACTCGGGATTCGGCACCCTCGGGTTGGAGAGTCTCCAAGGACCCCTCGCAATCTCATGGACTCGGGATTCAACATCCTTGGGTCGGGAGAGTTCCATAGAACTCCTCACAACACCATGGACTCGGGATTCAACATCCTTGGGTCTAGGAAAGTTCCATAGAACTCCTCACAACACCATGGACTCGGGACTCGGCACCCCTCGGCTTGGGAGTCTCCAAGGAACCTTCGCAACATCATAAAGTCGGGAATTTTTAGTCTCGGCTCGAGAATCATCACTCGGTCGGTTGCACCGAGCACACAAGGAGTGTACCGGACGCACTCGGGGCAATATGTCTTGGGGCGCACTCGGGAGCGCCCGACGCTAGCCCCCTCGTCCGCGCTCGCTGTTGGGATTTCTTAGCCTCACTTCGGGACTTTAAGCCGCGAAAAGCGCGCAATACATGTGCCAGACGCACTCGAGCATGCCTGGCGAGATCTCGCGCGTCCCGCAAGCTTCGCTGTCAGGATTTCTTAGTCCCAACTCGGGAATTAACCCTCGACCAAGCAATAGTCGGCCAGTGCAAATGGGGTGTCTCTATTATTCCCGAGGGCATGACCCCACCTCATCTAATGACCAACTCGGGAGCTAAGTAAGGGATGAAGGAGTTAATCCCGAGTCACTCACTTTCGGTCTGTGCTACTAACCCGATTTACCCACTCGGTATTTGGACCATTCGGCTCGGGATTTTCCTGTATGACTGGGGGAGTCGACTCGGGAAATCCACCTCCTCGATATTCTCTCTTGGCCCCAAGTTGCAAGCCAAACTTATGAGGCGCTCCAATCCACCCCGACTCGGCTCACAAGCAACCCCTCGACAGGTTCACGAGAGTCCTCCTTTGGACTCGGGATCAACCCCGACTCAATTCATGAGAATCATGGGGGCCTCGGGATTTCATGAGATCTCCCTCCTCGGGCTCCGTATACCTTGAAAAAGTTCGGGGGCGTTGCCCCTAGCCCCCACCAGGGAGTTTCACCCTTGGACCCCGACTCACTTGGTTAATCCTAGCGTTAGAAGAATTTGTGGGTCCCGTTCAACCTCGGCAAAAACATTATTATTCCGCCAACCAACCGCATTAAAAATGGTGGATTTTCACTCCGATTACTTCGCATGGGGCTAATTGTTTGGGCCTATTTCATGGACTGGCCCATATATGGTGAAATTACTAAAATACCCCTACCTCTAGGGAACGTAATCCTCCACCAGCTGGAGCTGACTAAAATGCCCTCATTTATTAGAGGTCTCATCCTCTATAAATAGAGGTTGTCTCATCAGACAAAGGTATGGAATTCTAACCTACAAAACTCAGAGCATCTCTCTCTACATTTACTCACTTTCTCTCTCTACCTCAATCTCAACTGACTTGAGCGTCGGAGGGGCTATCCCGGGAATACCCCTGGGCCAGTTTTTGATTGTATTTTGCAGGATTGTCAGAGACCTCTTCCTCGGCTCTTCATACCTTCTCGGGATTTCAAGACTCTCAACACTACACCCACCTTTGACAGTTTCTAGACAGAAACAGGCATCGTAATAATAGATTGATTTTTCTGGCAAAGAACAGAAAAATATAAAGAACAGGAGAAAAAAGAAGAGAGAATGCTACAGACCAAAAGACATAGTAAAAAAATTTGCTTTAATTGGGTCCTAGCCTTCTAGGTTTTTAGACGCTACGTGTTAGTTTCATTCATGTGTAGAGTAGTGTAGGTCATTTTTAAAGAAGCGCATTATCACCATAATTAGTCTAAGCAAACCAAAAAGTGTTTGTTTAGAGATAATATTTCTTAGTATTATCTTTAGTTTAGGATATGTTTTCCTAGTTCTACCTAAGTTAGGTTTTATATGTATATGTTTCCTCCCTTTTCTATACTTGTAACATCGGAGCATGATACAAGAATTTAAAAGAAAAGAGACAATGAAAGAGATGAAAAGGATCACATATGGTAGAAAAGAGATGAAGAATATATTGCCAAAAATATCAATGTTACAAGTAATATATAACTTTCTTAAATGAGAAATAATGTTGCAAGTTAAAAAAAAAAGAGTGAAAGTCTTCAACATGAAAAATTTCAAAATATGAGCATATTTATTACTTCATATTAGGGCATAAATCATAATACATATGTATGCCCAAAGCATGTTACATATGCACAGTTGCACACCCTTAAACATGTCACACGTATTGGTGTACATGGGTATGAATCATAATATATGTGTCACATGCTTGACACATATCATATATATTGTTTAGATTAATCAATATTGGATGTACATTTTTCTACATTAATCCGGATGTAAAATAAAATTGTTTTGTGCTAAAATATCACATAGTTATTAATTACTTTTCAAACAAGCATAAAGAAAGCACATACGAGGGAGTGTGGTAGGCCAGTGGAGTACCACCCCGAATTCCTGGACATTGCCCAGGGTTCCAATTCTCATCCCAACAACATGTTGGGGAATTCACTTGTGGTGGCAATGAGTCTTTATAAGGCTTGTTGTTTTATGGGATGTTTAGTCTTGTACCCCGGCCTTTGAGCTGGTGTACCCTACAGGCTAATAGTCTGACGGGATTGATATTCGGACTAATTATCTTTCCTCATCAAAATAAATAAAGCACATAAAACTTAAAAGCATATAGAAACAAAGTTAAAAATCAAAGTCCCTTTTATGGACGTCCTTTTTAAGTTCCAACCCAAAGCTGTAAAAGTAATGTGATAAGTGATAATAGTTGGACATATAATGTGGGCACCATGTCCAAGTAATCAATCATGTTGGGACAAGTAGGGTGCCAAGAATAAGTTCTCTCTCCTTCAAACTTAACGTGTCCTCTAAAATTTTATTCTCTAATAAACTGATCATATACATATATATATATATATATATAGAGTTATATACGAGCAAGCAGAATATAAGTATACAAATGTCCTTTCCTTTTCAATTCCTTTTCCTTTTCTTGCTTTCCCATCAACAGAATAGTACTACAGTATGAATCTAATGCAGTATACTTTAGCAAATGGATTACTTGTATTGTTGGCTTTATTGTGGTGGTGACTACCATCTAGTTGTCTAATAAGTGAAATATTAGAATTTAACATGTGAGAACGAAGTAGATAGATGATGAGATCATAGTAAACATCCGTGTCTTTATTGTGAGAATGGTGACTTGATCGTGTGCTAGGAGCCTTGGGGGCTCAATATGGTGTGGAGAAGAAGTTGGGTGAAGCTGGGCATTTACTGAAGAAAAAGACGCTAGGCGGGAGGCGGGTGCCGGCTCACAAGATTAAAAGTGCCGGGTCGGGCATATCGAGCGAAAGAGGGGTTTTGTCAGTTTCTAGTGCCCGGTCACGCACTTCGACGGAACGCGCGATTCAGCTCTTTTAATCCCGTTTCTTCCAATCCTAAAACTCGAATAAATAGGTTAAGGAGCCGTTTAGCAAGATTGAGAACAAGATCATCAAAACACAAGAGATAAAACAATATAGAATATCTAGAGTTAGAGCTTTGAGAGATTCATTGAAGAGAGTATTCAAGTGGTTCTCTTTCCCTATTGTATTCATTGTTCCGCTGATCATAGTGAAAGAGTTTATCCTCGCCATGAGGACGTAGCTATCAAATTGATAGTGAACCTCGTTAAATCTTGCGTGTTCTTTATTCGTTTTTCGCGTTTGTTTGTTTGTTTGTTTATTCGCTTCCGTTGCAACAAACTTGGTATCAGAGCTTGAGATTAAAATCAGTGTAAGGGATCCGGGGAGATGAATACGATGAACTCGAAGATTGACAAGTTTACCGGGAGGAACAGTTTCAGACTATGGCAGATAAAGATGCGTGCTTTATTAAAGCAACAAGGCATCTGGAAACCTCTTGTCAAAAAGGATGACAAAAGCAAAGCTGCAGATGGCCCTAGTGAGGCCGAATTGGAGGCGATGGAGGAGAAGGCTTACTCCACGATTTTGCTATGTTTGGCAGACGATGTGATCACGGAATTAAATAAAAGGAACTAGGGTAGGGGAATTCACCAAATATTTCAATCACTAAAACAATTAGGCAAAAATAAGGGTATAAAAGTCAATGAATCAAAAGGGATCATCTAACAAATCCCTAATTACTCTTTGAAGCTAAAGAGGGTTACTCAAATTGGAGATTATATCCTATTTCCCTGCAACAAACCTCCAACTCAAGAGCATGAATAACAAGATGACTAAATATACCCCTTAACTAAAACCCCTATTTTCATGCAAGTTTAGTTAAGTGAACAAATAGGGAGTCAACTCTTCAATTTCATCTTTCAATCCTTCATTGAAGTGACTAATAATTAAGTTTTCATGGAGGCCAATCACAAAAACCAACAATAAAACCCCTATTGCTCATTTGATTTCATTTTCCAAAATAACCCCAAATATGACCCAATGGCTCATGATATCATTAATGGCTTCATCCCCTCCCAAGCAAAATAACTACTCACAAATCATAATAAATTATTAAATGAACTAAATAACAAACTAAAAATATGAAATCAAACACTAATCTAGGATGAACAAGTAAATAGAGTGAAAATGACCTGAAAATAAATAGATAAAGCAACAAAACATGAGAGAGAGTAAGAAATTCTCATTAAAGTTGCAAGGAGTCTCCAAATCTTCAAGTTTCCTTCTTAGATTCTTCAAAATCCAAGCTTTAAACAAGTTTTTCTCACTTCTCTCTCTAGAAGACAAGAGTTTCTCTCTCTATAAACCCTAACTAAAACCTCTAACTAAGCTTATGGAGGCTAGCTCTCCTCTCCCCCTTCAAAAGTTAGGAATCAGTCCTTTTAAAACATTTAAACATTACATCATTAAACGGGACGAAAAACAGGATTTCCGCAGAATTCAAGCGGCGCGGGCGCTCCATATAGTTTGGAGCGGGATCTCCATACAATTTCATGCAGGCAGAATGTTTTCTGGGCCTATGGCTCGGGCGCGGGCGCGCTAGGCAATACGGAGCGGGCGCGCAGTTCTAGCAGACACGCCAGACTTCAAACAGCCATATCTCTGTCATTTTTCATCGGAATTGGGCTTGTGACCACTCGTTGGAAATATATCGATCCAAAATTTCATCTCCAACTTGAATCACTGAAAAATATTTTGTATGCTGAAAGTTATGACCGTTTGAATATGACCCTTATGCACAAATCCTTCCAAAAGCTCTTATTTTGGCAAAATTGCTTCACTCTATGCTTGGTGTGTGGTATGGAGACTTCTAAGGTGGATCCTACAACATCAAACACAAATAAGAATTACCAAACCATATATAAATAGCCAAAATAACTAATATTCAATGTAGAAAGTGATAAATAAGTAACTAATATTAATTAAAGCTACAAATAACTCAATTACTCTAAATTAAGCAAAATAAGCTAGAAAGTGATAATTGAAGAGAAAAAAAAATGACTCTAAACATGAGGAAAATAAGGTATTTGAGTGATATAAATATCACTCATCAAAATCCCCCAAGCTTAACCTTTGCTCGTCCTCGAGCAAATGAAACAAAATAATGAAGTACTACTCTAAAAAGCTAGAAATTCTAACTCAATGTCGTAGGAATCACGGTTGCACTTAGCATGTGCAACAAGCCCTTTAAACCCCTAGATCGCTCTAGTAGACGAGTTTGCTCTCGTGAGGGTTTCCCAAGAGTCTTAACCCACAACTTTAATCAAGCACAAATATATATATAATTAGCCCAAAGTCATCTCTTTAACCATGGTTCACAAAGCAATAGGCAATTAAGCAAACTTTCAAAGCATAACCATTATCAATATGTATCCATGACTTAGGAATATAGGGGATAGGCTAATCTAAGGTGCAAAATTAACACTATCAAAAGCTTCAACCATCAATTAGAGTCTACTTAGGCATTCAAGAGTCACAAATCGTTCTCAAATGGATGAAGAAGGTCCCAAGATCGATCCTAATCACCTATAGCGCACATGAACTCCCCAAACTTGACTTTTGCTAAGAGAAAACCATGATTGTAGGATTAAAATGATTGAACAAAGGGTCTAGAGTCTCAATGTTTAAGCCATAATGACATTCGTCATTACTAGGAAAACTCTACTTATTAACTTTTCGAGTTCCCACTCAAACATTTCAACTAACCCACTTTCTCAAGGACATGTGGTAATTACCACTTATTGACTTTTTTTTTTTGTTTGTTTTTTTGTTTTCATGGACTTTAATAGGCTTATTATGCCTTGTGGGCTCATTGGCTCCACTTATTGGACTCACTTTTTTTTTTTTACAATCGAATTTAACTCTTAGCATAGCTTGTTTTGAGGTAAAAACTTGTGCAACAAAGAAGATTTCAAGAATCAACTAGGGTCACTACAACTTCCAAAAGAGAAATAATTCGACACTTTTCAACACAAAGTTTGACAACATTTAGAACTAGTATTTTTGGCAAGCTATGCGTGCGTGTCATATTAACATTCTTTTTCTCAATTAGTTACTCATCAGTGCTACAAATAATTTGATTCGAACAAACATTTATAATGATATGTAATTTTTTTAATATATTTTTCTTAAATCAAAGTTATTTTGGTTTTTTTAGTTATTTGTTCATCATTATTCAAATAAAGTGGAAGAAATTGTGTATCAGATTCAATCGTTGAATATTAATAAAGTGGAGAAGTTTGATTTATATAATAGAGATTACCGAATAATACTCAACATTTAGGTTTTAAAATATTATCATTATAATTATTAATATGAAATTCAAGTTTTTATTTTTTGTACAGATTGTTTCAATCAAGTTATATTGTCAATTTAATTTTTGATCTGAGTTTTTCACACATATTTAAGAAGAGGAAATCATTCTCCATGATTTAATATTTAATTGAAATTTGAAATTCAATTCTATTATTAACTTGTTCAATATATATGGCAGGTAGGAGGAAGAAAAGACTATTTAATATATATAATAATTTAAATCATTAAGTGTATATTAGACTTTTTGTGAGGGGACACCATCTTCCTCCCCTCTTCACTTATATAATAGAGATTATTGAATGCCTTTTCAAGTAGAAAATCAAGCAACAAAGAATAATCAATCCCTAATCGCCCCAATTTACACATACAAGCATCCAATGGAAATACCTATACTCATCTACCCAAATGACCAAAGCAAAGGAATCCACATAAATTTACCAACAGCATGAATCTTCCCTTGGACATGAAATGCTTTGTACTTTTCTTATTCCTCATTTTTTTTTTGGATTTTTTTTTTAAATAAAGTATATATACACCTCCCCCAAGCAAAATAAGCTAGAAAGTGATAAATGAAGAGAAAAAAAATGACTCTAAACATGAGGAAAATAAGGTATATTTATATCACTCATCATATAGATGTTAAGATTGAGGATGAAGATGCTGCTTTGATTTTGCTTGTTTCGCTTCCAAATACATATGAAAACTTTGTTGAATCATTTGTTATTGGGAGAGAGACTGTGACCCTAAAAGAAGTGATGTGAGCACTATTTACTAGGGAGTTGCGCCAGAAGGCGGCAACGACACAGAGTGGTGGAGATTCGGGGGCTGGGTTAGTGGTAAACTCGGCTAAGGGGAAGGGTCCTAAGAAGAAGAAAAATTCTAAGGGCAAAGGGGCCAATCCTAGGAATGTCTGTCACATCTGTAAAGAACCTGACCATTGGAAGCATCAATGCCCTAAGAATCCTAAAGCTTCCAATGCTAACATTGCACAACAGGGTACAAAATATGACTCCGAGGAGGACTTAGTAGTAGCTGCTGTTGATGTGTCTAGTCCATCTGACCATTGGGTTCTAGATTCGGGATGTTCTTACCATATGTGTCCTCATCGTGATTGGTTTACTTCTTATGAGTCTTGTGATGGTGGTAATGTTATTATGGGTAACGATGCTGCTTGTAAGGTTGTAGGGAGAGGTTCCATTAAGATAAGGACCATTGAGGGTGAGGTTCGTACGTTGATGAATGTTAGGCATGTTCCACAGTTAAGAAAAAATTTGATCTCTGGGTGTCTTAGATAAAGGAGGATTTAATTTTTCTGGCTCGGATGGGGAATTATGTGTGTGGAAAGGTTCGAAGTTGGTGCTTAAAGGCACCAAAGTGGGTACTTTGTATGTTGTGCAGGGTACTATTCTGACTGGTTCTGCAAATGTTGCATCTGCGAGTCCTGAGGAGGTGACTAAGTTGTGGCATAGATGACTTGGTCATATGGGTGAGCGTGGGATGCAGATATTATCCAAGATGAAGCTTCTTGATGGCCACAAGCTGAAGAACCTTGAGTTTTGTGAACATTGTGTGTTGGGTAAGCAACACAGGGCTAAGTTTAGCAAGAGGCTTCACATAACTAAGGCTACGCTGGATTATATTCACTCAGATTGCTGGGGGCCTGCTCGGGTAGAAGCTATAAGAGGATTCAGTTTTTTTGTGACTTTTATTGATGAATACTCCATGTACAGTTGGCTTTATTGTTTAAAGCACAAAGGAGAGGCTTTTAAGACTTTTGTGCAATGGAAAGTCTAAGTGGAGAATCAGACAGGCAAGAAGATTAAAACGCTACGTACGAATAATGGTCTTGAATTTGTTAATGATGAATTCATTGAGTCTTGCAGGAAAGAAGGGATTGTGAGACATCGCACTGTCAGGAAAACACCACAGCGGAATGGTGTTGCAGAGCGGTTGAATCAAACCTTGCTAGAGAGAGTTCTATGCATGCTCTCTAATGCAGGGTTAACTAGAAAAGTTACATCTTGAAGGTACTCGACAGGTTTGGTATGAGTACTGCGAAATCTATTGATACTCCTGTTGCTGCTAATGCTCGTCTTTCTGTTGTTCTTTCTCCTCAATTTGATGAGGAGAAGGAGTACATATTTAAGGTTCCGTATGCTAGTGCTGTTGGTAGTTTGATGTATGATATGGTGTGCAATAGGCCAGATATAGCTCATGTTGTTAGTGTTGTTAGTAGGTTTATGACTCAACCTGGGAAGGAACACTGGCAAGCTGTGAAGCGGATTTTCCACTATCTGAAGGGAACAGTAGATGTTGGTCTCATATATGGGAATGATGTTGAGTGTTTGGTGACCGGATATTCTGATTCGGATTATGCTGCGGATATAGACACTAGAAGGTCAATGACTGGGTATGTATACACTCTAGGAGGGTCCGTGATTAGTTGGAAGGCTACGTTGCAGTCTTCAGTGACTTTGTCTACTACGGAGGCTGAGTACATGGCTCTAACGGCTGCGGTAAAGGAGGGTATACGGTTACGTGGTTTGGTTAGTGATTTGGGTCTACATCATGATCGTGCGACTGTGTATTGTGATAGCTTGAGTGCTATTTGTCTCGCCAAGGATCAGGTGCATCATGATAGAACTAAGCATATTGATGTGCGGTATCATTTTCTGAGGTGTGAGAAGAGGATAGTGGTGAAGAAAGTTGGGACTGCTGATAACCTAGTTGATATGTTCACAAAGCCAGTTCCAGTTCACAAGTTCAAACATTGCTTGGACTTGTTGAACGTTGATAGTCACATATAACCCCTTTGGGGTTGTTGTCTCAAGGTGGAGGCAATCCCGGCCCCGGGATAAAGAGAACAAAACCCGACACCGGGTTAAAGGTGTGAGACTTGGGAGGGATCGATATCTCATGTATTGTTGAGAGGTATCATGGTTATCTTTTCAAGGTGGAGTACTTGTAGAAGATGCAAGTCAAGGTGGAGATTTGTGAAAATGGTGACTTGATCGTGTGCTAGGAGCCTTGGGGGCTCAATATGGTATGGAGAAGAAGTTGGGTGAAGCTGGGCATTTACTGAAGAAAAAGACGCCAGGCATGAGCTGGTGCCCGGCTCGCACACTAAAAGTGCTCGGGTCGGACATATCGAGCGAAAGAGGGGTTTTGTCAGTTTCTAGTTCCCGGGTTGCGAACTTCGACGGAACGCGCGATTCATCTCTTTTAATCCCGTTTCTTTCAATCCTAAACCTAGAATAAATAGGTTTAGGAGCCATTTAGCAAGATTGAGAACAAGATCATCAAAACACAAGAGAGAAAACAATAGAGAAGTTCTAGAGAGAGAGCTTTGGGAGATTCATTGAAGAAAGTATTCAAGTGATTCTCTTGCCTATTGTATTCATTGTTTCACTTGATCATAGTGAAAGAGTTTATCCCTGCCCTGAGGATGTAGCTATCAGATTGATAGTGAACCTCGTTAAATCTCGCGTGTTCTTTATTCGTTTTTCGCGTTTGTTTGTTTGTTTATTCGCTTCCGTTGCAACATTTATTTATTTAATTAATTATTTATTTTGATAAGAACCATGTCATGTCTTTATTAAAGATATATGATGGAATACGTATAGATAGTTAGACCTAAGTATTGGTAAATAGTATTATGATAAGCGATTAAAATTACACAAATTATTGAGTGTAATTGTTACACTATAATTTATTACTATGTAACAACACACAAACCACTATTTCTTTTGTAAAAAAAAACTCAAATGACATGAAATAAATGACAAAATGACATGAGATTCATGTCATTATTTGTATAATACATATCATTCTTGTTAAAGTCTATGTCATTATGCATGTTACATGATAAGTTATGGTGTAACATGTTACACCCAAGACACACTCTTAATATTAAGGGTATGATATGTAAATCTTTCTCCAAAAGTTGGATGGATTATTTTACTCGAGTTCATTTCAAAACGCATGTTGGGCAAAACAAGTTATTATACTTAGTAATTATTAGTGATTGTATTAGTAGGTGTTAGCTCTTTACTAGTGGCCAAAAATAAGCTTCTAATTGTTATTAGAGACTAGCTATCAAATAAGAGAAGCTTTTTGAATTATTTAATGACAACCCTCTATTTGTAGTGACTCATCTTGTTCATTGATTTTGTTGACCTTTAAAACATTCAAAAAGATTTGCCAAAAACCAGGTGAATTGTTAATTGTAAATTTATTAATAATGTATAATTGTTAGTTTTAGTTTAACTATAAAAGTTAATTATATGAATGGTGTAGATTTTAGATGAAAAATGAATAGTCTAATTAGACAAGTTATCATGACTACAATTGTATTGTAGCATTGTAAAATTATCCTTAAATAAGAGTAAATTGTTTGACGTATGTTCGACAATATAACTAACGGTTGAAATAGTAAATTTTATAGGCAAATGTGCCGTCGGGGCATTGGATAAACAACATATATTTATATATTACTCTTCCAAAGTAATTTTTGTTTAAATGACTTTTATGTTAAAAAGGTTTTCTTATCTAGAGCACTGAGAAACCCGTTAGCAGGATCGAATTTATATGTAATAGTCCAACAATTTAATATATCTTACTTATCCACTATGGATGGTCAAATGTGATTTTTTTTTCTCAAAATATAATAATATATCTACATTATATATTTATATATCTAATAAATTGTACCTTTATAACATTAGTGCTTGCTTATCCATACATCACAAAAGAAAAAATTATATTAACAATCAACATACATTTTACTTTAAATATAATTTTTTTAATTAAAAAACAAACAAGGTACATAAAACACGTCTATAGTCTATACAAGTGGGAATCTGGCAAGGTGATAAACTAGCGAAGTGGAAATTAGCAAGGTACGCATATTGTTTGGGAATCTTCATGACAAACTACGTGTCGGAAGGCTCTTCGATTGATAATTGTACCCAAAAAAAACACATATCAAATTAAAGGGATTCTTTCATCAATAATACATCCAATAATGATGCTGAAATATTAATAAAACGATCTAATTAGTCCTTAAGTACGGTTAGCTACCTATATAGGCTACATGATGATCAAGGAGGCAAAATTTCCTTACGTACTATCATAAAAACAAAAAGAGATAATTTCTTTTTTCCTTACATTATCCTTTCTGTTTTTTCTTTATTTGTATGGTTTAGTTGGTCAATGATCATTTATGTTAGGCTAAGCTAGATACCGCGACCTGCATGCATGATGCACCAAAATTAAATTGCTTCTTTCTCGGCCATACATGTGGCTGATTTATATATACACACTATATATTGCATGGAATTATGGAAGCATTATCTTTGGCGATTTACACTATCTTGTTATTTTTTAAAAGTATATATATATTCCTATCATCGGAGGTGGTTTGATATAATGTATTTTGGATTACAGGTGTTGCCATGTTATTCTTCTGGATATATCATGCTTTATGATCATATAATATAATTATTCGAATACCAATATATTCAATAGAATTCTATGTTAACGAGTGGTCTTCCCAAGCAAGACCAAGTTTAGTAGTGAAAACTTCACTTGATGACTTTACAGTCTCAAGTTTGAGTCCCTAGTGCTAAAGTTAGCGTCGTTGTTTGAAATTTATCTTTTCCATATTATATCCGAGTATAATTTACATCATCTCACATTCTCCACCTTCTATACTCATTTGCAGAGCACATGATTGAGAACAATGTGTGAAGGTACAAGATGAAATTTATATTAGGCATTAGGTGGCAGATGATTAGTATATTTATTTGATTCTTGATACTAATCATTGTTCATTACCATTTGTTTTCAAATTACTCGTTCTAGCTAGAGATCTATTTATGCAATTAAGGGAAGCTCTGACATCTTAAACTCCCCTCGTCCACTTAAATTTAACAAATTAGATTTCGTTCATAAAGATCTAATAGTCATTAAAAAAGAAGAATGATTCTAATGATTCTTATTGAAAATGAATGGAGTTACGTACAATAGGATGCATATATACAAATGCTAACACCACATACATAGCAACTAATCTTAGCAAATAGGTAACTAAATATATATCCTTCCTAAATATAAAAGTAAGTTACCTAAATACATCCTACAATTATGGAAAATATACAATTGAGCATACATATGATATCTTTTCAATACTCCCCCTCAAGTTGGAGTAGTAGGTAGTACAACTCCCAACTTGAACTGCAAGTAACGAAATGCATCCCCGGCTAATGCTTTCGTAAATAGATCGGCAATTTGTTCCTTGCTTCGCACATGAGATGCAGTAATCGTCCTCTGCGTAACATGATGCCGAATAAAATGACAATCCACTTCGATATGTTTGGTGCGATCATGGAAAACCGGATTTTTCGCTATATGTAAAGCCGCTTGGTTGTCACAAAACAATCTCATTGGTTGTGCATGATCAATACCCAATGACTTGAGAAATGATTTAACCCAAAGTACCTCGCTAGTAAGAGCAGCTAGAGCTCGATACTCTGCCTCAGCCGATGACCTTGCAACGGTTGTTTGTTTCTTTGCCTTCCAGGAAATAGGAGAGCCACCCAATGCAACATAATATCCTGTGATCGACCTCCGCGATAATGGACATGTTGCATAGTCTGAATCAGAATACCCCCGAACTTGTAAATTACATTCCCGGCTCAAAACAATCCCCTTATTCGGAGCTCCTTTGATATACCGAATGGTCCGCAAAACTGCACTTAAATGTTCTTCCCTCGGTGAGTGAACAAATTGAGAAAGTATGTGCACAACATATACCAAATCCGGTCTCGTAATAGTCAAGTAAATCAATTTTCCAACCAATCTCCTATACTTCATGGGGTCATTAAGAAGTCGTCCCTTTGCTAATGACAAGTTGTGATTCGGCTGTATTGGAGTATCAACTGGTTTCGCACCCTCCAATCCAGCTTCTTTGATTATGTCTATTGCGTATTTACGTTGACTAAGGAATAAACCCTTCGAACCAGTGGCCACTTCTATTCCTAAGAAATACTTGAGTCGACCGAGATCCTTAATCCCAAAGTTTCGGTCCAAGAACCGTTTGAGCCGTGTACTAGCATTTTCACTATTACTGACGACTATCATATCATCCACATAAACAAGTATTCCAAGGAAAACTCCATTTTTATTGTAAGTGAAGAGAGAATAATCGGCCATAGATTGTTCAAAGCCATACCTCGTCAAGGAACTTGTGAGTTTCTCGAACCAATTCCTTGATGCTTGTTTGAGACCGTACAATGATTTATTCAACTTGCACACTTTATTGCTTCCTCCTTTATCAAAACCCGGTGGCATTTTCATGTAAACTTCCTCATTCAAATCGCCATGGAGAAAGGCGTTGTTCACATCCAATTGGGCAATTAACCAATTTTTTGCAATGGCAACTGATAATAAACATCGAACACTTGTCATCTTTGCAACAGGAGCAAAAGTTTCGTGGTAGTCAATACCTTCAATTTGTGTATACCCTTGTGCTACAAGTCGTGCCTTGTACCTCTCAATGCTCCCATCTGCCTTTCGTTTTACTTTGTAGACCCATCGGCACCCAATGGATCGTTTTCCTTTCGGCAAGTCTACAATCGTCCAAGTCCCATTTTGTTCAAGGGCTTTATATTCCTGTAACATTGCTTCTCGCCACTCGAGGATAGGGGCTGCTTCAGAGTAGTGTTGTGGTTCAACAACATCATCAAGCTTGCTCAAATAACACTTGTGAGATTTAGAAAAACAATTAGTTGTGACATAGTTAATCAAAGGATATCGGGTACCTTTCTGTGTGGAATTCGACTGGACGGAAGGCGCTGTTGATGGTATGGGGTCTATTAATATCCGAGTCGATTTGCAATAATAATCTTTCTTCCAGCTAGGTTCAAATTTTCGACGAGCACCTCTTCCCATATTACCGTCATCTTGATGCATGCTATCCTCTCTGTTTTCAGCATCAGTTGCAGTAACTTCACCTTCACCCGCATTTCCTATATCTTCTTGTTCATTGGCAACTTCCATGGCATTATTGTTGTTGCCTTCTTCAAACACAGTGTCATCCGAGTTCAGGGACAAGAGATCAGAATGCTCCAAAAATTGTGCTCCATCATTAGTTTCATTCATGGTTTTAGTGGTTTTATACGGGAAAATATGCTCATAGAAAATTACATCTCGACTCTCAAAAAATCGACGTCTTTCCAGATCGTAAACTCTCCAACCTTTCTTGCTTGATGGATACCCAACAAAAACACATCGTATTCCCCTCTCTTTGAATTTATCTCGTGATTTTTCTTTATTGTGTACGTAACATAGACTCCCAAAGACTCTCACATTTTCAAGATTTGGCTTGTGATTATACAAGATTTCATAAGGGGTTTGTCCCTTTAAAACATGAGTAGGGGTCCTATTAATCAAGTACGCAGCGGTAACAATACATTCTCCCCAAAACTCAATAGGCAAATTTCCTTGAAAACGCAAAGCTCGAGCCTTTTCTAAAATGTGTCTATGTTTCCGTTCAACCCTTCCATTTTGTTGAGGTGTGTCAATGTTACTAGTTCGAAAAACGATTCCATGCTCATGATAATATTCCTTTAATGGCCCGGAAAGGAATTCCATTCCATTATCACTTTGAACAATTTTAACTTGCTTTTCAAATTGGTTCTTAACCATATTGCAAAAATTAATCATTAATTGTTCCACCTCACTTTTTTTTTTTATGAGATAAACCCAAACCGCTCTACTTTTGTCATCTACGATGGTAAGAAAATATTGAGCTCCATTAGAACTCTTAACTTGATAAGCACCCCAAATATCACAATGAATGAGACCGAATAAAACATCCTCACGTTTCTTATTCAATTTAAAACTAGACCGCGTTTGTTTAGCTCGACAACACGGATCACAAATGTCCTTTGAATTCCAAACCAAATTAAAACCAATTAAACTAGAAAAGAGAGGTAAAATGCTACTCGATGGGTGGCCAAGCCTGTTATGCCAAAGGCGTGCATCACCATTGTTATTGATCTTTGCTAACATCTCTTCCCGACATCTCTGCAAATAATAGACCCCGTCTTCATGCTCCCCCCGTCCAATCTTCATCGTAGATAGGTCCTGTATTACACAATGATTAGAATAAAAGGTCACACTACAATTGTTTTCCTTAATAAGTTGTTGGACAGAGATCAAATCACATGTTAAATTTGGGACATAAAGGACGTCTTTTAGCACAATATTGTCACTGAGATTAACTTTTCCATGCTCATAAGCAATAATATGAGACCCATTCGGAAGACCAACAGTAGATGGACTCTTGCTATGTATGTTTTCAAGTAAATTTCTTTGTCCCGTCATATGGTGTGAAGCACCACTGTCGATTAGCCAACGAGTTTCGTTTTTCATACCTGCAGTTTTATTGTTACCTTCACTTTTCGCCAAGAGGGTTCGGAGTTGTACCAATTCATCCGCTGTCAAATTCCCAACGAAACTGTTTTCTCCTTCGGTAACACCTGCTGCATATGCTCGTTGTTCATTGCCACGTCCACCTCGACCACGGCCTCTACGACCTCTGCCTCGTCCTCTTCCGGGGTTGCCTGGTTTGTTCCAGCAATTGTCCTCATTATGCCAAGGCTTTCCACAATATCCACAATAGAATATATCTTGTTCGTTTCGGTCAGATGTTGCACGACTTCCTCTGCCGAATCCTTGGACGGACAACTCTGTAACTTTCGAAGCCATGGCCGCTTCAACTTCTGGTACATTTTCTTTGTCTTTGGTCACTGCTTTATGTCGCTCTTCTCTTAAAACCAAAGCATATGCTCTGCTCAGGGACGGAATTTCATCATCCATGAGAATATTCGAACGAATATGGCCATAGAGTTTACTATCAAGTCCCATAAGAAACTGATGCACTTTCTCTTCTTCACGTTCTTTGAGTATTTCTTTAGCCGCTCCGCAAGTGCATTGAGGGACTTTGCTGTAACTTGCTAATTCATCCCATATCATCTTCAAGTTTGTGTAATATTGCACAACTGGCTGATCTTTCTTTTGAGCACAGTTGTTCAATTCTCCCTTCAATTGGTGCACCCTTGGAGCGTTACCGGCGGAATAACGTTCTCGCAATTCCTTCCAAAGTTCTGTCACAGTCCCAGAAAAATTGATACTGGCGTGTAACTCCTCTTGAATTGAGCACCGTATCCATGACTTGACCATAGCATTGCACTGTCGCCATGCTACTGCTTCAAGGGACTCTTCTTGTCCTATGGGAGTGACAGGAATTTCAATTTTTCCTTCTATGAAGGCTAACTTATTTTTCGCATCTAGTGCCGTCTTCACCGCATCTACCCATAAATCGTAATTTTCTCCATTAAATTTCTTTGGAGTTAATACCAAACTTGGATTTTCATTTGGGTGAAGATACAACGGAGAAGTCGGCGAGATGTGATCGGGCTTAGTGCCTTTGTTTTTGCTTCCATCACCGTTTGTCATGATAATTGATTGGAAGGAAATTGATTAATTGTGTTTTTTTTTTTTTTTTTTTTTTTTTTTAATATATTTTCCAGGATCAAAACTATGCTCTTGATGCCATAAAAAAGAAGAATGATTCTAATGATTCTTATTGAAAATGAATGGAGTTACGTACAATAGGATGCATATATACAAATGCTAACACCACATACATAGCAACTAATCTTAGCAAATAGGTAACTAAATATATATCCTTCCTAAATATAAAAGTAAGTTACCTAAATACATCCTACAATTATGGAAAATATACAATTGAGCATACATATGATATCTTTTCAATAGTCATTACTATAATGTCAAGACTTTATTAGGTGCCTTACAAAACAAGGGAAGGAGTAAGATAAATAATTCAAGGATTTGATATTTATCTATAAAAGATCCCAAGATCGTCCTATAGTCTTGGCCCTTAGCTTTCAAATTAAATGCTAAGTAGTGAACATTTAGTTGAGGTAGGTGAGAAAGATTAGCTGAGTTGCACAAATTGTAGGAAATTGATGTAACAAAGAGGTCCATAAAGGTTGGGTAGGATAAGAAACATGTGAAAAGTGCAATATTATACTAGACTAGCTAGTCCCCTTTGAAATATTTAATTTCATCAGAAGATATGTCGAGTTACAGTAGTAGCAAATGAAAGTTGAACGTTACACATAAATTACATTACCTTATCGTTCAAACACTTCCAATAAGAAATTTAATACGTACGGCCCAAATGTGGATCTTCTTGTCTCTCAATTAGTGTGTCTATTGAGGATTCTATGAAGAGATTGGACAAAACCTAGCATGGAGCAGGTTTTTGTTTGGTAGTAGATTGTCGAGTACTAGTGTTTTGGATTATTGCTGTTATGATTGGAAGAGACAATATCAAACTAATACCAAAACAAAGTCAAAACAATTTATACTTTTTGCAACATACTAACATTTAGTCCCTAATCTTTTGGACTTATTTTCAATTCAGTTTAGTTTATTTGGGTCGGTTCCTGCTTCAATTCGGTTTCTGGGTTCGCTTCAGTTAATTTCAATTTAGTTCAATTCAGTTTCTCCTATTCTAAAAGAACGGGGACTTGAAGGTGCATTCATTATTTATTAATTAAATACTTATGTCATTCAGAAATGATGGAGTATTGAGTAAGTATTATTTAACATGATTTGATTGGTCAAGCGATATTGGGATGCGACTTGACATACATACAATTTATTTTAATGGATTACATTTGATTTTTGGTCCCAAATGACATGTTTTTTAATTAGAGATTAAGCTTTGTTGTATTTAAGAATAGTGATAGTGAAAAGAAAGAGTAATGAACAATATATTAGAACTCATAATAAGGAGTAAGTCTATTACACCACATGAAGCCCACATCGAAACAATCTCATTAAAAACATTTAGCACTTCACATGTTATTTCTGCACCTAGCGATTATCTAGACGCCAATAATATGCACACAATTAGTAATTAGAAGTACCCACCTTTCCACGTTACAAGAAACAAGCTCGGTATTTCTCATGTGTGAACTACACACCATGCAATAGATGCCAAGATCACTTTGTAAGAACGATGACTTTTCACATATAATCCTTTCAATACTACTACTCTATCTATGTCAATTATTTCAACTTCTACATCACAGTTTCTTTAGGTTAGGTTTTAATTTTGACAGGTCATTCAAAACTTGAGTACTCCTCTTTGCATTGTATTAATATAGTCAACAGTCAACTATATTAATGCATCAATAAAGAGTGGATCTAAATTATTAGGGGCTTCTTCATATTGTCTTTTATGAAATAAATATCTAGGGTAAAATTTAAGATTAGATGGATAATGTAATTAACTTAATATCTATGATAATTATTATTTCATGAATCATTATATGATAAGAATAAGTAATATATAAATTATAGTAAGGATTACTTTATAATCAATGAGCATACTGTGTAATAAAGTTGAGAAAATTCTCATTGGTAATTCTATAATTTGTAAGTTGTAACCATAAAAATATTTTGTATGTCAAATAACCTTGTATTATTGTTTTATCTAGATCAAATTATTGATGAGGAATAGTTATAATGTCTCCTTTAATTACACTATTATAAGTTTAATTAATGTTAAATAGTATCATTATAGTACAAAATTACAGAAAGAATAGCACGAAATCATCCCAAAAAAATTATACATGGCCATTTGAAGTGATTTTTGTGCGATTTGTAAATATCTTGAAACACTGTTGTATTATCTTGCGCGATTTTGTGCATTAATCGAAATATTTAACCTCAAATAATATAATTATGAAATTCACACTGTAGAATAAACAATAGTACAATGTAATTTTATAAAATAATTAATCTTCTTGTTGGTTAATTACTACATATAGTCAAAACATGATTCTACCAATAATAAGAAATTCCCTTATTTATATTGAGAATAAAAGCAAAGTTAATCTTTATATACTTTAATTTTGGTAACATATTATATCGATGGCATTGAGATCCAAATGACCATGCACTAAAACTACTTGCGGACCTCCAATTATTATTCCAAATTTGAGGCTTTCTAATGCTCTATCTTTTCCCCTTTCTCTTTCTCAACGCCGGCCCCAACTTGAGATGTCAAATTTTTTATGACCTAACGTAAGTTCGAATTGCAGTTTTCTTCTATCCTAAGGGAATTTCTCACTTTTTTTTTTGTTTTGGAAGAAGAGGGGGGGGGGGGGGGTGTCAAGTTGTTAGTACTAGTTGCCAAAAAGGAAAAAAAAAAACGTTGTTAGTACTCTCACTTGATATGATATTACCTTATCTTATCATAGTATAAACCTCATTAATGGATGAGGTAACTCAATAAATGTAAAAGCTGAGTCAAAGTTTTAAGGGTTGGGTCAATAACCAAGTCTCCATAATACTTCTTATGGTTGTATCCATCGTCCGTGTAATTGATGCAACAGTTGGACTCTCGCACAACTACTAACACGCTGGGAAAGTTTTGAGAATAAGAAAAAGCTAAGGAACGCCTGACTTATGCAATAACTAAGTCTACATAGTATACCTTATATATGTGCCCCATCAACCATATAATTGATTTTTTTTTTTTTTGCTAATTAAGAGTAAGTATATTGCTCACCAAAACCTTCAACAGCCTAAAGAGCTCCAAAGGGAAGACAAACCAACTAGGTTAGACCCCCTTCCCAAAGGAACTCTAACACAGCTAATTACAACCGTATAATTGATGCAATTATCAAAAATCTACCTAAGAAACAAGTAGGTATTTTCTTTTGAAGGAAGAAGAAACAAGTAGGTTTTTAATAATAAATAATAAGAATTATACAATAATTATGGATAGCAATTTCATTAAAACAAACTCCAAAGAGAGTATGATACGAAAACTTGGAGCATAGTTTCTAGTATCCGAAATTTTGTGAACTTTTAAACTATCCACTCAAAACTACATTAATTCATCATATCAACCACAAAAAGAGAATTAAACAAGAAGAACAAAAAAATGACATACTCATGATGATGTAGTGAATCATAGAACTCTATGGAATAAATAAACAAGCTAAAAAGAGAATATACCATTATAAAGGTCCCTACATTTGCTTTACAACTAAAATATGTACAAATTTGAATCTAATTCATTACCAATCTCCCTTAATCACCCTACAAACAAAACTTTACCTAAAAAATTAAACAACCAAAATTAAAATAAAGCAAAATAAAATTACAAAAAGAATTTCTATCCAAATCAAAAACAAAAAAAAAACTACTATAATTAGTAAATACTATACCTCAAGTGTTTTAATGCTTCCATCTACATGACCATGATTATTGGTACCATTAAGCTGAACCCCATTATTTGCAATTCCAGCACCATTTTTGCACTTTGGACCGTCAACAATCCCACATTTATTTAGGCCCATTACACTCCAATCCCAAATTTGTAGCACAATATAAGTCCCAATTCCTCCAATTAAACCATATGCAATTGAATAAGTAAATGGTGTTAATATCAACGTAACAAAAGCTGGTATTGCTTGTTTCATATCATCCCAATCAATATCAACCACTGATTTCATCATCAAAACACCCACCAAAATCAACGGTGGTCCAACTGCCCACGCTGGAATTGACGCCAATAACGGCGTTATAAACAGCGCTAAGAAGAAATAACTAGCGGCTGTTAACGCCGTTAAACCTGTCCTCCCACCTTCACGTATACCCGTTGACGATTCTAGAAATACCGTTACGGGAGATGTTCCTAAAAGTGACCCCACAATAATTGAAAAAGCGTCACTCATAAACGCCGGATATTGGCCCTCAAATTCACCGTTTTCATCCATAAAACCTGCGAAACGTGCCATTGACGAAAGTGTCCCTGTTGTATCCAATATATCCACGTAAAAGAACGTAATTAACGCCACCCAAAAGGGCCCTTTGGTAATTCCACTAAAATCGAGCGCGCCAGCCGTGTGTTTAATAATGTGTACATCAACCACCTTCTTAAAATAATCAAACGCGGCGTCCCCCGCTTCATTGCGGGGGAACGCCGTGACACTTGTGTTACGGAACCACGAAACGGCCGTTACAAAAACAATGCCGTATATCATTGCTCCGTTAATTTTTTTAACCAAGCAATATGCAATAATAATAAACCCGAGTATACCTAACCATAATGTGGGGCTCTCCATACGATGGTTTAGGCAATATATATTATCCGAGATGCTTCCACCTGGCATTAAAACGGTACCGTTTTGGGAATTTAGAATGGGAGCGAGTGCGACTCGGGATGAACTCGGACATCCTCCGAGTGTTAACAGAGTTGACCCGTTGTAACCAATTAACCCGATTCCTTGGCTGTTTTGTAGACCTATAAATGCGAGGAATAATCCAATTCCGGCTCCGGATGAGATTCGGACAGGTTTGGGGACTAATTTAGCAAATCGGGCACGTAGCCCGACCGCGGAAATTATAAAAAATATAATTCCTTCTATAAAAACAGCCGTAAGGGCAGTTTGGTATGATATGTTACCAGACCCATGAAAGCCTACAACAGTGTAGGCAAAATAAGCGTTGGTCCCCATACCGGGGGCCAACGCGAGTGGCAAATTAGCAAAAATACCCATAATTAAACACCCAATAAGGGACGAAGCCACAGTGGCGACGATCAGGTCTTTCCTGATCGACGCCAGACAGGCTTTGTACCCAGGATTAACAGGGTCAAACTTACACGTTTCATCAGGAGTGATGACGTGACGAGTGGGACCCTGACAATCCGAAACAGGGAAAACAGAATCAGAACAGAGAGGTATACAATCAGACACTGAACAAGTGCCACCTGAGTCAGCTAGAATAGAAGCGTTCACGGCTAAGATGTAGGCCATGGTTAAGAAGGTGGCGGTGCCGGCACGAACCTCCGTGGTGAAGGTTGTGCGGCGTTGTGTTAGTTTAAAGTGTTTGCCAACTCGGCTGCTCGCGACATAGGCGTTCAGCCGAGTTAGGGCGGAATGGGTGGGGGAAGGGTTAGTTTGGACTTGAGAGTCCATGAATATGATCAATGGAAAAGTTTGGGTTTTTGGGTTTAGAAAGTTGAGAGAAAAAGGGAGTGTTTTGGTTTTGTGTAACGGAAGAAGAGAGTGTAGGGATTTTGAGGAGAGTTAATAAATAAGTAATGAGTGAGAATCAGATGGGAGTATGGATTCTCTTGATTAATATAGTAGTACTGTACACCAAGTAGGGATCTTTTTTGATTACGGAGAAAGTATCTCCAAATTAGTTTCATGATCTTATCATTTATATATCACCTTAAAACAAAAACCTTTGTTTTTGTTTTCTTTTTTAGGGTTTTTGGTTAATTTGCTTTTTTAGTTTTTTCTACGGTGATTTTTAAGAATTTTTATTTTTTGATGCCGATATTTTTTTTAGAATTGGAATAACTTACTGAGAATAATGCATTTGTTTTACAGCTGTTGCATACTGAAAATAGTACTGAAAATGTGATTAAAGTATAAGATAATTTTTGGCCAGACATGGAAAAAGGTAGGAATATCTGCTTTTATTGCTAATTTTACTGAAAACTGGATTAATATAAGATTTTAATGCTATCTGACCCTATTTTATAAGGCAAAAAGAAAGAGAAAATAAGGAAAAAGAGTGGAAAAGGAGCACGAGATTCACCCCCTGAATCACTTCAATAAAGTCTGCTAGTTTTGTTTTTGCCAAAAACAATTCCATTAATGCATATACGACTCATAATAATAAATTATCTTTTTGGTAGGAAATTATCGTCTTATGTGGCTGAAAGCTCATAACTAATCGAGTGTTTAGTTTTTCTATTTCTGAATTTATAAAAAAAACGTGTGAGAGGAAACTAACTGAACGATATAGTGAGAATCTGCATGATATAGTGAGTGTCTGGATGATATAGTAGATTATTCAGAAATGATGCAATTTCTGCATGATATAGTATGTTTCTGAATAATATATTGAGTTTCTTCATGATATAGTGGATTTCTGAATGATATAGTGGATTGTTTAAAAATGATGTAATTTCTGCATGATATATAGTTTTGTTTAGTAATGACTAATGATACGTGTTTTTGGCCTGGTGCACACTAATATTAACGTGAAAAGGATCCATGCAAGTCAGATTGCTGAATTTATATGTGTAGATTACTCAAATGGATGGATTGTTGATGCAATATTCTTCGGGCTTGTTTAACAATAGGAAATATGACTAATACGTAGCAAGAAAAATCACAACATTCTAATTTAAAAATGTCGTAGCGTGAAAAAAATAGTGTCGTAGAGTTGAACTTGCACACATACAAGTCACAACATTAGTGTATTAGTAGCTTTTTAAGAGAGCACTAACATGAAAACTTTGTCACTAAAGTACGTACAAATTAATTATCATGATATATAACCACCATTTTTTTGGTCAGATATACAGTAAAAGATATACTTGCAAAATTGTTGGCGAACTGGCGAACACTCCCTTCTCTCTTAATTGTGCTGAAAAAGGATGTTCTTGGAAGCATGGTATGAATACAGATGAAAGAAGAGACAAATGTAGTTTTAGATGATCTATTGTGCAAGTATTTGACTTCAAAATTAGAAATACAGGTGCTTGGAGCCGCAAAACATAACAAAAAGTAGGAGTATACAGTATACTAAAAGATTGTTTATATTAGCAGTCAAGCTTGTAACTTTACAAAATTGCATCACGCCAAACAAAATTGCCAGGCAGACATATTAGTTAATACTACAAATTTACACAACCACCAAAGAATCAGATAATAGTTTACCTAACATAGAAAATAGAGTAGTTATATTTGCACTTTTGCAACGATTCAATTTGACCTTTTAGGCATCTACTACCTCATAGAAAGTATTATAGGGTACGAAGTTTAGATTAATTAAAACAGAGACTATATTAATTGTCTATTTCAAAATTCAATAAATATACGGTTTTTTCACCAAGTACCCCCGAGTTTTTAGAAAATTCACGAGGTGCCCTCGCATTTTTGAAAATACACGGGGTACCCCTCAGTTTCATGATAATACACCCAAATGCCCTTAAAGGTATTATTATAAAACTGAGGGGTACCCCGTGTATTTTCAAAAGCACGATGGTACCTCGTGAATTTTCTGAAAACTCGGGGGTAATTGGTGAAAAAACCGATAAATATATATCAAGTTGAATCAAATAAAATTCCTCTCTGTTAACAACAACAGTTATCAATATGATTTATTGTAGCCTTATATAGTTGGTCGTGATCTAACTCAATTTATAAAAGGCAAAGATTTGAATTCTACAATATGTCCCTGCAATGAATCGATTTGTAGAAAAATATGAAAACATAGCTACATTATTATTAATATAATCTTAAGTACAATATAATGATGCACAAACAAAGCACTCACACATTCAAAAGCAAAAGGGTCGGAGGTCCTCGTGGGAGCCCAATGGTTGGTGCTCCCACCTCCCAACCGCAAGGTCGGGTGTTCGACTCTCATCACTCCTCAATTTGGGGAGTTTGTATAAAAATGTTTGCTTGTGGGTATAAATCCCCTCTACCCACCTAACGATGAGTGGTGTCACTACTGCAGCCAAGAAGCTTTAAGGGGTTGGTCTTCTGACCAATTATCTTTCCCGAAAAAAAAAAAAAAAAAAAAAAAAAAGCAAAAGGGTCGACAAACCACAAATCACAATCATACACAAAGCCAACCTATTATTTTTGTGCTTTCACACTGACTAATGATTATTAGCCGCAGCTCTCGTAGTTTTCCATCATGAAATTCGACACATTATACTCATACTATTTAACAAAGACTCAAACGCAAGTAATGATGTGTATTACCATTTACCTTGCATTTAGTATGTAGTCAAATAAAGAAGCTACATAAATCTAGCAACTTGGTATTGTCTAATAATTCATTTGGCCCAAGCAAGCGAATAATATACATGTTCTAAAGGTGGCAAGTTGCTTAGTATTCTCCCGTCAAAAAAAGAAATTTGCTTAATATTCTATTATCTGATCTTTCAATATAAAGTGATTCAAGAGCTTACATCATCATAATCATTTATATAATTCTATCCATACAAACTTTTTGTAGGTTATTTTGTTCTCTAAATGTTGTCTAGATACTTATTGTATGATTAGAGAGGATTTCCTTGTCTCATGTTATGAAGCATGTTAAAATGCACAAAGTTAAGCACTCTTATCAGAGGGTATGCTCGTGTAAATAGGTAAATTCGAGATTAATTCATGACCCAAAAAAGGAAAAATCCTTAAAGCATACAAAATGGTGCTTAAAGTCATTTTCAATTATTCATCATATAAAGATTGGTTGGGTCAGTTCTTTTTGTGCTTAGATGACCCTTTACTAATTTCGAGACTAAATTTCTGAATACTCTATCAAGAAACTATCATATGCCGATCTGTTAAACTTAGAATTCTCTTAGTTGATCACTTAAGTAGCAAAGGGGCATTCCCCAAATTATGTCAAGTATAAACTTGTTTTGCAGGATTATGTATACTTGATTGATAGGCACTAACAATTTGAGGACAATATATGGTCATATTGTTGTGATGTTCCCACTTCTCAGCTTATAGTTTGACCATATAAGTAAATAGACACCCAACATATTAAGACTATTTCTAACATTTTTATAGGCCCAAGACCGAAAGAAAAATTGGGTTGTGCTTATCAGAAAAATAATATATCGACAAAATTTGAGATTTACACATAACAACTTGAGAAAAAATGGGTCGCTTATTAAGAAAATAGAAGTAATATATATATATATATATATATATATATATATATATATATATATATATATATATATATATATATATATATAGGATTTTTTAACTAGAATAATACAAACTTTGGCCCGTTCTCTAGCAATAATACAAACTTTTGATTATTTTTTAATAATACAAACTTTACATCAAAATTCCTGCAGTAAGTCAAGTTGACTTGGAACCTGTAAAACAGGTAAAAAAAAAATTACAAAATAATATTTCTTCTTTCTCCCTCCTCCCCCAAGCCTCCACCCAACCGAGACCACCTCGGCCCCTCCCCCCCACCCCATAGCCACCACCGAAGCCACCTTTTGACACCCTACCCACCACCCACCTAAACCACCCCCAACCCCGGCATCTCCTCCACCCCACTGCCACGAGACGTCCCTGTCTTGCCCCCACCATGGATGAAACCACCTGCTCCGCCTCCGATGAAACCACCCCTGCCTTGCCACACCACGGATGAAACCACTTGCTCCTCCGATAAAGCTTTCCCTCTTTCCTCCCCTTCCCCCAACCCACCGAAACCACCCCCGCCTTGCCCCCACACCTCCAACCCCACTCCCTCCCCCACCATAACAGGCAACACCGAAGCCCGGCCAGGCACTGACCACCGAACAACACCCCCATCCACCAAAAACAACACCCGTAACCCCACCCGTAACCCCCGAAGCCACTGACTACTGAACCCACCAGCCCTGAAACACCACCCCTGAACCACCCCTGATCCACCCATAACCACCAAAAACAACACAAAAATAATTAAAGAACAAAATTAACCAATTCAAATAAGAGAAAATCAAAGCGTCGGAAAAATGAGAGATACATTCGAAATTTTTCTGCGTTTCGGCGATGAAGAAGAAGAATTTGAATTCTCTGTTTAAGAAAAACAACAAAAATTCATGAAATTTAAGAGCGAGAAAACGAAAAAAAAAGGAGAGGAGAGAGAAATTTAGGGGGTAAACCTTCAAGGTCGACAAAATTAGAGGGCTGTACTCGGCTGTAATCGAATAATGGTTCGAGTTCTTCAGATGAATCTCCCTTTAATTACTCAAGAAGCAAGAAAATTGAATCGAATTTCAAGTTTTGAATTTGATGGAGTTTGAATAGAATTTGCAGGTTGAGAAATTGAGAAGAAAAAGAGTAAGAGTAGAGAGTACTCACCATGTTTTATGCGCGTGCTGGTATGAAGTTTTTGGGTATGCTACTTTTGTGAATTCAGGAGAGGAGAAATCACTTTGACACCCCTGATCCCACCAGCCATGAAACTCCACCCCATCAAACTCCACAGCTTTAATGCCGATTTCTCAATCACATTCTCAATCTGCCCAAATTGCCGGAAAAACTCAGTAACTTCTGGGTTTTTTTTATCCACAACGGTAAATTACCCACAAAAATCTTAACCACTTTCCGAAATTCGGCTTCGAAGAGAATCGAAAGAGAAAGCTTCGCCTTCGATTTTGTCGAGTTTTGTGAGTTTGATGGAGAGATATCCTTCGCCGGTGAGAATTCGGAGAGAGGAGAGAGAATTTCGCCATTGATGGGAGGAGAGAGAAAGTTAAGAGTGGTGATGAAGGTGGTTTCGTCTGGGCAGGGTCAAGTGTCAGGGTGGCGTGGGTGAGGGAGAAAAAAAAAGGGTTTTTTTTTTCAAATTTAAAAAATCAACCAATAAAAAAGCGCCACGTATCCTAGAGAGTGCCACGTATGCATTTTACCTACACCAACAAGTTAGGAACCGGTCATGACTTACTGGAGGAATTTTGGCCCAAAGTTTGTATTATTAAAAAATAATCAAAAGTTTGTATTATTGAGAGAGAACGGGCCAAAGTTTGTATTATTCCAGTTAAAAAATCCTATATATATATATATATATATATATATATATATATATATATATATATATATATATATATAAAAAGAACTATGTTGAAATTGTTGCCATTAAATCGATGGTGTAGTGTAGTTGTATGTAAGACTTTTTTTTTCCTACTTTTGGTTTTTACTTTTGGTTGTTTCTATAGAAAAATTGAGATAGATGGAAGAAAATTAATTGATATAAAATTGAGGAAATTGCTCTTTGTACCTAAGAATTTAACCCTGAAAAATCCCGAAAAATATGGAAATGTGGTTTTGGCCGATGAATAGATGAAGGAGGCTAGGAGTTTCTATTGATAGTAATTGAGTAAATGGTTAAATGGTTATTAGGGAGATAAATTTTTGAAATAGATGTGATTTAAATTCTTTTTCTTCCTTTTCCGGCTAAGTAAATGGCCTTAATGTGTTCAACTTAATTTTAGTCGTTATAAGTTCAGATAAGTTAATATTAGGACTAATAAGGTCTCATAAATTCCAAAAAGTTCAGATTCAGCAAAATAAAGTCTAATAAGTCCTGATAAGTTCAGATAAGATTTAATAAAGTCTAATTAAATTCGAGATAAGTTTATTAAAGTTTGAATAAGTTCAGATAAATAAAAATAAGTTGATTAATAGAAGGTAGAAGAAGAAAATTCCTGGAAAAGCAAGAGTTAGTTATAGATGGTTGGGGAATGGGATTTGGGTGGGATATACAACACCATATTACTTTTTACCTCCTCATGATCTTTGACTAGTAAGTATACGGGCCAAACTAACCTATAGCATTTCGTGCTTTATTAATTTTTACTCTTGATTCACTTAGTTTTTAGGTCCCCCTTATAGTGGGCCTAGAGCGAACGCCCTTCTGGCCACGGGGTAGGAGTAGGACATGTCCTAAATATATAATTTGATTATAAGTATATTATCACATTGATGTTTTTGGTTTAAATGTACAACTTTCTTGATTAAATGTATTTTTTTTTGTTAAATATATTACTTTCTTTTAATAGTCTAGAGTCTAGACAATTTCAAACAGTTTATTTTCTTATTTGATCAAGATAGGTTTTGTTTCATTTTTCTTTAATATCAATTGTACATATTATATGACTTTTAATTAATGAAATTTATCTTTCCCTTAAAAAAAACGGTTGAGAGATGGCTTTCAAAAAAAAGAAATGCGATATAAGGAAATCTAGTACCGTGCATTATATATATACTCGTCTTATCCTAATAATAATCACAAAAGAAAAAGGTTTAGGAAACGGACTGAATTTGAAGTCATATCCACAAATAAAAGGAAACATACATCATGCCTTTGCTCCATAATTTGTTGCCAAATCGAGCCTCACACTTAACTAACCGCCGAAAAAGTCGAGAACACCAATTACTACTACTACACATCCCCATGAGCGATGCAGCATTATATATTATGTGATCCTCTCAGCCGTCCTTGTACAATAAATTCTGTTGCACAATTTGATGTTAAACTAGCTTTTAGGCCTCGATTATGCTTCGGGTAATTATAATTTTCATTTATTAGTATTTTACATTGAAATTATAATACCAAACATTACTTGGTTTAGTGGTTAAGACTTTAGTATACAAGCTTGAAGTCATGGGATCAAATTTTATAACATGTATTTTTTTAATTTTTTATTGTAAGTGGAGTACATGAAGTCAATACTCTAAGAGATAGCGTCACGTGGCAAAATTCCTTGTTGAGGAACACCTTTTAATATATTAGTATAGATAGATCGGAGTATATGCCTATAAATACAATGCATATATATTAGAGAGACCGCTGAGAATAAGGGATTAGAATGGTGGTAAAACCTTTCATCTTTCACCCACATGTTGTGGGTTCCATTTTCATTAGGGGTTTGGGGGGCTTTGGATAGGTTGTATTTAGGTGCTCTGTAAGAGGGCGTTAATGTAATTTATCTTACCAAATTTTAAAAAAAATATTACGAGAGACGGCCGGAGAGAGTTTGATATGAAATATTGAAATTATGAAGGTTCAGTAGGGACATGTAACACCTCATAATTTTTACAAAACTTAAGATCCTTATTCTTTTCATTTTAATCTTTCGCCATAACAATTTTCGTGTTTAGGGTTTTTCTTTTCATGTTGTCCTTGCGTTTGTCTTGAAGAGTATGTTGTATACTCTGTCAACACAAATACATTATGTATGTAACTCAACGAAAAAGAAAATTTCAGGTAGAGTTTCAAAGATCACACACTTAATTAAACTAAAAAGGCAAAATTGGCCTCAACACCACATACTATGCCGCGGGTGCACCTAGCACCACCAACTTTGATTAGTAGCCAAAACACCCCAAACTATTGGCTCGGGTGCAACGAGTGCCATAAATGACGCTGGAGCTAACTTTTTTTGCCGACGGCAGGGGACTCGTGTTAATTTATTTTTCTCATTTTCCCCTTTTTCTTTCATTTATCCTATTTTTCATTGATTAGAAGCCTAATTCAAGTGAACATGTGTCGAGAAAAGTTGATTTCGGCGTCATTTATGACACTCACTGCACCTAGGACAATAGTTTGTGGTGTTTTGGCTACTAGTCAAAGTTGGTGACGCTGGGTGCACCCGCACGCTAGTTTGTGGTGTTGAGGCCAATTTTGCCAACTAAAAATGCATACTTGAAGTTAATCTATTATATTGCAACTTTCTTTAAAAAGTGAACACTTTCATCTAAAATCAATGAGCTACTTTAGGTCATTATTCATCAACTTTCTTCCTAAGAACATATTTACCTTACATATATATTCACCTAAACGTAATGCCTTAAAGGAGAATATAATTCGAACCACATCAACCCGGACCACATTCAATTAAAACAAAGCCACACGTTTTCTCACACATATTACTTAGAATATATAAGGTCCTAAATTTTGATACCTCATAACATCTATTAGGTTTTATACCTCCTCTAAGCTCTAGCAACCATAAACCAAAAAAGGAGTTTATGGTTCCATTTTTTGGTTGGAAAGCAAAGTGTTGTATTTTGCAAAATGTAAGCATCTAAATTAACTTTTTCTAGTTATCGTGTAGTCATAGTAGAGGTAGGGAAAGATAGATAATGGGTCCGTTCCCCCACTTGCGGTGTTTGATGGAGTGGTCATGAACCATTGATGGTGGCGGTCAATTCAGTTTAGTTTTATTTATATAAAATTATATCATCCAACAAGCACAAAAGAATAAGAATGGGGAGAAAGTGGGTCACAAAATTTGGTTGTAGACCTTTCTATATCACCCTTTTTCTTCTTGAACTCTTGCTCTTTTGCCTTCAACTTTGGACTCTTATGAAAACTTCGTGTTCACTAGCTAAAAGGAAAGCGATTGATTTGTAACAAATTTCCACAACTAGTACATGAAGCAAGAAAACAAAAACTCTGCCTTCAACAAGAAAAAGAAACATAAACATAAGATACTAAGGCCCCATTCTTTTAGACTGAGAGAAACTGAACTGAATTGAACTGAACTAAAATGAAATAATAACAGTAATAATAATAATAATAATAATAATAAATATTAATATTAATAATTTTGATAATAATAATTACTGTTAAATAATAATATTATAATAATAATACTAATAATTAATAATAATAATAATAATAATTAATATTAATAATAATAATTAATTTTAATTATAATAATAATAACTAATGATTATAATAATAATAATAAGCGAGCCGAAAATAAGTCCAAAAAACAGCGCCTAAGAGTGCGTATTGAGTGTAACATATTACCCCATAACTTATAATTATGTAACAAAACCTCACACGTATGACATATAAATGATATAGACTCCAACAAAAATGACATCCCATTTTGTCATTTATATATTATCATTTGAGTTTTTTTTTTTTTACAAAAGAAGCGGTGATTTGTGGGTTATTACATCATAAATTATGGTGCAATAGTTAATTAAACCCAAGAATTTTTGTAAACATAAACAACATTATACCTTTTAATATCTTTGCTTGTGATTTTAAAACTATAATTTTTCTCCCAAAACTCTTTTCTTCCATGTAAGATCATGGGTCCAATAATTTCCTAAATAAATTGATATAAGAATGGGAAAGGAAAGACTAAAGGTGTTCTATTTCACCAACAAAAGATATAGGTTCTTGCCATATGGCCTATATTTGAGAAGAGAACTAACACAGGCATGATCGGAGTATTAGGACAATGTTTTTGTTAATTAAGATTACAAAGCTTCTTAAAGAGGTGAAATTTGAGCATATAAGTTAGAAAGCAAATGAAAGGGTTATATTTTTGAATAAATGGAGAAAGATGACCTTAGATGAGATATTTGAGATCGACTTGGAATATTTTGGTGATAAGAAGGAACAAAGACTTGCATAAAAATCTGACTTAAGGTAGTGGTCTTGATCCCAAACACAAAAATATATATGACAATTTTAAAAAAAAAATTACTTGATTTTCCATATGAAGAATACTTTTCTTTTCTAGATTTGTAGTTTTCAAATGAATTGATCCTTCAATTTGTAGTATTAGAGTACTTGTTTATTTGCGTATTAGACTTGTAAAATTGTCTTAAGGTTGTGGACTTGTGGTCTTAATTTATGCACTAATTACATGACAAAATTTTCTGAAATTGGACTTTTCATGGAAAATAATACTTTTCTTTTCTAAATTTGTATTTTTCAAATTAAATTGAATATTTTGGTGATGATATAGTTGAGACTTGGAATATTTTGGTGATAAGAAGGAACAAAGACTTGTATAAAAATCTGACATAAGGTAGTGGTCTTGATCCGAAACACAAAAATATACTCCCTCTGTTATCTTTTGTTGTTCCTATTTGGAATCGGGGAAGATGAATGCAACACAAAAAATGGGTAAGATTCCACTATTTTGAATAAAATTAAATTAACTAAAAATAAAGATTATAGCCCTTTGAGGTATTCTATGTTAAACAACGATACAAAAGTTTGAGGGGGTAAAAAAGTAAAGTAGCTACAAATTAGTGTGAGCACAATTATTGTTCTTTGAATTACTTTATGTTAAACATCCAATTAGACAAAATAGTGTGAACACATTTATTGCAACTTAAAATAATGGAAAAATTAATTCATAAATTATACTCCATATATGTAAAGATTCAAAATAGGAACATATTGAAATTTCCCAATAGGAAATACAGGAACAACAAAAGAGAACGGAGGACAGAGATGGCAATGGGTCCTGGACCCGATCTAGACCCGATAGGACCCGACCCATTTATAAGGGTCTGGGTCCAAAAATTTTAGGGTCCGGGTCCGAGTCCTCGAAGAACATGGGTCGGGTCTGGGTCCCGAAGAGCATGGGTTTGGTCTGGGTCCGGGTACACATATGCCAGACCCAAACCCGACCCGCAGATCCATTTACATATTAAATATTTTTTTTTACCTAAACTCTAAGGTTTTATGAGTTGTGATTTTGTGAACTCGTTAGTGTTGTAACTCCATCTAAGACTTGTAACTTTGTAAGTTGTAACATTTTAAGATTTTATGAGTTAATTTTAAAAATTTTGCTTAGATAATGCTTTACCCATGGATGCAGGACCTATATATATCAGTGCGTAATTTTTAGTTACATAGTTACAAAAATGTGATGAAAACTAAAAACTAAGAAGGATCCATGGACTTGCTAGACCCGGCGGGTCTGGGTCTGAAAAATCGAGACCCGCCGGGTCTATGGCGGGTCTGGATCTGTAAAAAATAAGAGGGTCTGGGTTGACCCGACCCATTGCCATCCCTAACAGAGGGAGTATATGACAAATTTTTTTAAAATCTTACTTAATTTTCCATATGAAGAATAC
Source organism: Beta lomatogona (assembly GCA_947646795.1). NCBI lineage: Eukaryota > Viridiplantae > Streptophyta > Magnoliopsida > Caryophyllales > Amaranthaceae > Beta > Beta lomatogona. The sequence continues at coordinate 8,486 of CANSNZ010001190.1, read as the reverse complement.
TTTTCTTTTTGTAGTTTTCAAATGAATTGATCCTTCAATTTGGAGTATTAGACTACGGGACTGTTCTCCCCAACTTATTTTCAGTTCAGTCCAGTTGCAATCAGTTCAGTCCAGTTCAGTTCCTAATTTATTATCATTAGTTATAATTAAGTTCAGTTCAGTGCCTAATTTATTATCATTAGTTATTATTATTAGTTATAATTTAATTCAGTTCAGTTCAATTCAGTTGTTTTATGTCGAAGAGTACATGCCCTACTTGTTTATATTGCTTATTAGACTCGTACAAAAAATTGTCTTAAGGTTGTGGACTCGTGGTCTTAATTTATGCACTAATTACATGACAAAATTTTCTAAAATTGGAGTTTTCAGGGAAATAATACTTTTCTTTTCTAAACTTGTATTTTTCAAAATGAATGAGTTGATTATTCATTTTTGGAGTATAAGAGTAACTAAATCATTTGTTGGGGTTATATTATTTTTTTTTTAATAAAGGTTAGGAGACCCTCCGCACGAGGGGAGCTCCAACCTATCGTTTACAAGGATTGAATGAAGAGCTGAATGAGTACAATTTTCAATACAAAAACTAGAATTTATGAGGTGGTCAATATTGGCAATCCAATCTGCTGCTTTATTTGCTTCCCGGTAGACATGTCGAATAGTCCAAGAAGAAAAGGAGCGGAGAGAAGTCTGGATATCCTGAATGATGTGGGCGATCTGCCAAGGGGGGACCAGATGCCTTTGATGGAGTTGATAACCATGAGGTTATCTCCTTCGATGTGGAGATGAGTAATAGCATTTTGAATAGCTAGCCTGACTCCATGCTGAAGGGTTGTAGCTTCTGCCACCGAGACTGAAGATGTACCAAGGTTTAAGGCTGTGGCTTTGACTAGGTTGGCGTCGCAATCTCTGATGATAAAACCAGCTGCTGCTGAAGAATCACGAACGGAACCGTCGAAGTTGAGTTTGAAAGATGGAGATGATGGAGGCTCCCAAGCCACCAAGATTGAAGAAGGGTACTTTGGAGTGGAGGGATGGAGAGAAGAGTGGAAAAACGGGGAGCCAGAGGAATTGCAGTTATCAACTGCATTCCCAAGACTCCATTCTGAGAAAAGAAATTTTGCTTTATGAATAATCCTATGAATATTAAGCGAGTCGTTATGAAAGATGATATTGTTTCTTTCTTTCCAAATACTCCAAATTAGGAAGACAAATTTAGAAGCGTAGCTTTTATACTTTTTAATATTAGAAAAAGTATGTAAAAAAGTGGCACTAGTTAAGGAATGGGGCAACCAATCATTAAGTTCTTTAAGCTGCCAAATGGGGAGGAGCTTAGAACAATGTCCAAAGATATGATATATGGATTCCTCCTGGGTGGCACAAAGGGCGCAATGACTAAAAGGGATGATATTTCTTTTTGCAAGGGTTGCACGAACCCCAAGACTATTATGGCAGATCTGCCATAGAAAAATCTTTTATACTCACATATATGAGCATCATATAAATAAAATAATATTTTAAAAGTTGTACATTTACAGATTTTTTACAAAAAAAAAATCTATTGGTTATACTATAGTATAATTTAACAGATATATTATTATTTTTAGATGAATTTAATAAGTAAATTATATTGCTAAAGAGCTTTTTTATTATCTTCAATTTTATATAGTTTGCAATTGAGGAAATTATTCTATGATCTTTGTAATATTGGACATGGCTTGTTCTTTTAAATTTATCCTATTCATTGGTTTATTTTCCCAACCTGAGTAGTAGTACACTAACACTGTAGAGTTTATATATTGCAAGATTTGCAACGGATGAAGTTACCCTAGTGGCTAGCGTGATTATTTCTCATTGAGATGCTTTACTCTTCTCCTTGACGTTCGATAAGAATAGGGAGAAAAAAGAATAGATAAATTGAGAAAAGCGTTCGATAATCATAGAAAAAAAAATTAGATAAAATAAAATTTTCAATTCGTTCGATTCCTTCACGATACTCTTCTATGCTTTCTTTCACTGTATGTTTGTACCTATCCAAGAGTAATAACATAGTTATCATCGAAGGCCATATTTTATGGGTCATTAATGCAGTTTAAGGACTTTAGCGTCCATCTTTGCAAATAGCTTATATCATTACAGATTTTCAAGGTCTAGAGCATATCTCCATTATATATGGAAGCTCCCGATCTTTTGGTGTCGCACCTTTTTACCCAAAATACCCCTAATAATTGCTTTCTCTCAATTTTTTTTTTAAAAAACAGGAAAAAAAAAATATATCCCTACAACTGAAAAGCAGTTACATCTTACATATGCACCAGTAAAAACAAAAATAGAACAATATTACTTGAATGACGATTAAATTAGAACTTCCACAAAATCACTCACACACGATGTCACGCACGCATCGCGTGCAACAGATACTAGTCTCCACATAAGCTAAGCAATAAGGCGATCGATTATCGTAAAAGTGCACCATCTAACTGACTCATTCTTTATTTTATTTTTGAGGTAAACCCTGATAGAGTTTATGAGAAAGCTTTAAATTATATTGATGTAATTGTAGGTGTATATATAGTACATGGGTAAGCAATATAATACGTCTAGATACATTGGGGTATTTGTCAAAGTACATTAGCTAATAGTTAGAGATTGAGTATCAACCTAAAAGAGTAAATCAAGGAGTAAATCAAGGGATTACAATAAATACAATATATTGACTAAGATATACTATGTATATCTTCTATATGCCCCCGCAAGATGGACGCCCGGAGGGAAAGTCCAATCTTGGAAGATAAACACGTGATAGTTAATGAAGTTGAAGAAGTTGTCGGAGAGCTCTGGCACGGGTTTGAGCGACGACATTGATGATGAGTAGAGCAAAGATGAAGGTGATGACGGTCCACAAAGAGAAATGTTTGTTTTTTTTTTTTTTTTGGTTTTGTTTTAAAAAGAAATAATTGAAATAAGAAACAATTAAAAGAGGAGAAGGGCGTTGGCTTTGTGGGTGTCTTTGATGGGAATTTTTTTTTTTTTAGAGTAAAGAGGGAGAAAAAATGTATGGGTTCCTTCACCACCATTAGAGGAGAGATAGAAAAATGTAATGATGGTGGCGGGTATTTAAAAGATAATTTGATGGTTCTCCATGATGGTTTTGGAGAAGGAAATTTATGTTTGGCAACACTTGGTAGACAAACTACGGGGTGTCGAAAAGGGATTGTTTCTCCATAAAGGGTTTGGAGAAAAAAAAAAATTTTGATAATTGGCATCTCTTGGTATATGAAATACGGGGTGCCAAAAGAGTTGAGGAAGTGTGATTTTGGTTTGAAACTTTCGAGAAGGAAGTTTGATATGGTCACCATCATTTGTCGGCGTCGGCAAAAGGTTTTGATGGTGTAGCTATGATGGAGAAGGATGATGGCTAGTTTGGGAGTGATATTATCACTACCGCCATTGAGGGAGGGAGATTAGGGAGGGGAAGCGTGGTTACGGATCAAAGCTCTTGATACCATGATAGAGTTTGTGAGAAAGCTATATCTTCTATAAACCCAACAGGGGGATCATATTATATCTTTCAAAGCAATAGCAACAACATCAAGCGGAATATCCTCATCCCAAATACGTTTGCCAGGCTCCCAAGGTTGGAAGTGAGCTAACATATGAGCGACCTTATTCCCTGAACGTTTAACAAAAGACCAAACAACGTTATTAAAAGAGCTAACTAAAGCTAATACATCATCAATAATTAAATTAAATTCACTAGACCCCCTATACCACTTCTCAAAGCTTGAATAACCATTAAACTATCACTTTCAACTTCAATGGATCTAAAGCCTAACTCCACCGCCAACTTCATGCCATAGAAGATGGCTTTTGCTTCCGCGACTTTGCGCTCCCACTCCACTTGGTATTGAAACGTACCGGCAGCAAGCACTTCACCCAGCTCATCTCTACACACCACTCCAACTCCACATCCCAACGCCCCCATCGCCCAAAGCATCGGTATTAACCTTGACGAAAGATGCTCTAGGCTTCATCCACGCTGTATTGAAAGGCGTTATAGCAAGCCTCGACTTGTTAGCTACCAGGTTAGCACTCAGCGCTTCACTATTTGTCGTCAACGCATACGCTAGAATGTCAGCAGGCTCACGTTGTTCCCCTTTCATCAGCAACTTGCAGCGTGCCCCCCAGATTGCCCACGACGTGTTCAAAAGAGCACTCCATTCAGCCTCCTCCATCCGGTTGGGAACATATCTCCCATCAGTCACTCACCAAACCGCCAGGCACCCCACTTCTCACATTGCACGAGCTAAGGCTCCACACACCTTCCGCCAGAGGGCAGTAGAGTAAAGCATGTAAACCGCTTTCCTCCTCCCTCCCACAAACACCGCACATTGCATTGTAGCTAGGAATTCTTCGACACAAAGCTTGTCTTGTAGGTAAGGCATTTGATGCTGCTCTCCAAGCGAAGATTTTCACGCGAGGTAGCACTTTTAATATCCATATCTTCTTCCACAAATCCATCGCATAAGAAGAAGAGGCCTTAGACACACCATTAGCATCCCCCCATAACGCCTTGTAAGCAGAGCGCACAGTATAGCAACCATCTTTCTCAAGGTCCCAGCACAAAGTATCCACAGGCATACGAGAACTAATAGGAATGCTCATAACTCTATCCACCTCGAAAGGAAGAAAAATTTGAGCTACCAACTCCCTATTCCAAAACTTACTAATAGGGTCAATTAAATCCCCCACCATAGTATTCAGATTTGTATCTCCCCGCGGGTGACAAAATCTTTCGAGTTTGCGTACCCGGAATCCACTCATCCTGCCACACTCTTATGCTTTCACCATCCCCCACTCGCCACCTTACCCCTCTCCTAATCACCCACCTCGCTTCCCACAAGCCGCGCCATGTATAACTTGGGTTTGAACCCAACTCAGCTTCCATATAAGTGGAATTAGGATAATACTTAGCTTTCAAAATCTGCTCAAGCAAGCTCCCCGGAACAGTAATCAAACGCCAAGCTTGTTTCCCAAGTAATGCCCAGTAAAACAATTTCATGTCCCGAAAACCCAAACCTCCCTCTACTTTAGGCCTACATAACTTCTTCCAGGCAACCCAGGTGAATTTTTCTTTCTCCATTTTTTTGCCCCCACCGAGATTGAGCTATCAAGGATCGAATCTCATCACAAAAGAAGATGGAAACTTAAACACACTCATCGCGTAGGCGGGAAGAGATTGGGCCCACAGCCTTTATCATAACCTCCCTACCAGCTTTTTAGAAAGAATCATCCCCTTCCATCCTTGAAGTTTTTTCCATAATTTTTCTTTAACACCCTTAGTGATTACCTTTTTTGAGCGCCCTATCGTAGTAGGTAACCCAAGGTACCTGTCATGCACATCCACAACTCTTACACCCAATTTTTGCACAATTTCTCCCCTTTTGTGCTCCCGGACTCCTTTACTGAACGATAACGTTGTTTTATCAAAATTTACTTGTTGACCCGAAGACAATTCATACACCCTTAGAGCTTCCTGAATGGCCTCTGCATCATTTATAGTAGCTCTTGAAAAAATCAAACAATCATCAACAAAATGTAAGTGATTTACAGAAGGAGTGGTGGGGGCCACCTTTATACCACGCAGAGAATTATTTTCCTCCGCTCTATGAAGCAAATGAGAAAACACTTCAGCACACAATATAAATAAGTACGGTGATATAGGATCACCTTGCTTGATGCCTCTTTTCGGAAAAAATTCTTCTGTTGTCCTACCGTTAATGAGAACATAGAAAGAAACAGAACGAACACACCTCATCACATTACTACACCAACCTGCATCAAACCCAAATTTATCCAGCACAGCCTCCAAAAAATCCCACTCTACTCTATCATAAGCTTTCGACATGTCTAACTTAAGAGCCATATTCCCCTCCACATTCTGCAAATTTTTCATATGATGAAAAATCTCGAAAGCTACCAGAATGTTGTCTGTAATCAGCCTCCCTGGAGTGAAAGCACTCTGATTTACAGCAAACAATCTTATCAAGAAAAGCTTTGAGACGATTCGCAAGCACCTTTGACACCAACTTATAAATAACATTGCAGAGAGATATAGGACGAAAATCAGACATACGATCGGCCTTGCTCTTTTTAGGGATGAGAACAATGAAAGTTTTGTTCAGGAAGCTTGGGATCTGCGCCCCTCTTAGAATGCCAAGGACAATATCAGTAACTGACTTACCAACAATGTGCCAGTAAGTCTGAAAAAACAAAGGGCAAATACCATCCTGGCCCGGCGCTTTAATGGGATGCATCTGACTCAAAGCCAAACTCACCTCCTCTTCTCTATACTCTACACCCAATAACTCATTCATATCATCAGAAACACGAGAATTAAAATCCTCCAAGGCCTGCGAAAATTAAAGACGGATCTGCTTTGAAGAAAACATGTTTCTAAAATAATCAACAACCCGACTTACCAATCTCATCATTTTTCGTATGCTCTAGACCCGAATCATCAACAAGAGAGCTAATACTATTTTTTCCGCTTTCGAGCTGAAGCTCTTTGGTGGAAAAACTTTATAAGTAATAATAGTTCTCTAGAGAACAATCTCCTAATGTTTTGTTTTCGTCAACTTTTTTCTAAAGATTGAAGAATAGTTAACTCTATAGTCTATACTCTAAGAGGGCAATATTACCATATAAAGGAACAACAAGTTAGAGCCGAAAAAAAAATTGGCGGAAAATCGGAAAACAAAATATTATGGCCATGTTTGGTAAATGGCTTTTTCATTGGCTTTTGGCTTTTCAATTTGGTCAAACAGCCAAAAAAAGTGTTTGGTTATTGGCTTTTTGATTGGCTGAAAAGCTGGCTTTTAAGCCAAAATGAAAAGGCTGTCTGGAGCACTTTTTGGATTGGCTTTTGGCTTGTTGGCCCACAAACTCTCTAATAAACAACCAACATCCACAATTAATTTTTCCAAACACTTTCACAAGCATGGCGCTTAAACAACCAACTTAAAAAGCCAATAAATACAGCTAATGCTTCCAGCCAGTCAGACAAGCCAACTAAACCAGCCAACAGCCAACAGTCGATTGCCAAACAACCCCTATATCAGTATTCCGCGTGCTAATAGTTAAGTTCGAAACATTTGGTTCATTGGTCAATGGATCATCAAGATTTCCCTGTACAATCGTTGGACGCGGGATCAACTCCTACAAAGTGCATTTTGCTTTCTTTCCTTTTTTTTGTTTCTTATTTTATTTGGTAAGCTCGTGCCTCATTAATCCTATTGCTTTCCATTTTGTGGGTTTCGTTTCTTTTTATGCGACTTTAATTTTTTTTTTATTTTGTTTTTCCACTTTTGAGTCTTATGGAATATTTCTTTCTCATTTTGTTCATTTTATTTTTGTAAGAATCTATCTAAACAATCTCAACTTTTACCAATCATTTGAAAATAATTTCAACTTTGAATTGTTATGAGAAAATCCAAAAGTTTGGGTGTTATCTTATCAAATAATTTGGACACTTTATTTTATGAAACTTCATATTTCTAAATGCTATAAGTAACTTCTACATTTCTTACGCTCTTTTTATAAGTTATAATGTAACACCCCGGCAATTCTCTCTTTTCTAAAATACCATTTTAATATAAAACATAAAGAATTATCAAAGTATTATTGCCCGTGTGAAAACGTATCGGCTTATTCAGAATTTTGCAACTGGAAAAACATAATAATAAACTTTATAAATAAGACTCGAACTACAAAGTCAACTCCAAAACCAACCAACAAAAGTCAAACTTAAAACCAAACCAACTACGAAAAGTATAACTCAAAAGTACTGTAAATAAACTACACAAGTTCTCCAATCCAACCCAATGATGCATCATCTTCAAACCTGTAGATAGACAATGCACTATTGATCCCTAGAGACTATTCATCGAAATGGGTCATCACGGGATCAATAAGGCAAAGCCATGATCAACATACACAACAAAAGGCAAAAGCACGTAATCGAGAAAGCTCAAGATGCTACATACTAAACAAGTAAATAATCCTAACATGATACTAATAAATAGTAGGCAGGAATAAATAATAGTATAATCAACTTACAGGACAACTTTTAATGAACTAAACTTTAACAACATTCTTACTATTATTACTTTAAAATGGAATAGTCAATGGACCAGGAGTTGTCTAACTAAAGCGGGCAGAAATCTGGTGGCGACTCAGTATTCCCATGACCCCAGCCGCCGATATCGAAGAACCATTTAAATAAAAATAGAACACGATGATCAATCCGACCCCAGAAAAATCCATGGCCCGGGCTCACCATGTACCCCAACTCCTAATTGTCCAACACTTGACGTGCACAATCTAAAGCTATTGCTATCCGGGTTCCACTTTGCTGATTTACCAGTTATTACTTGTTATGACTTACAAGCAACACCAATAATAAAATCAACAAACAATCACAACTTTCT